>JABUQX010114467.1:22500-30000 GCA_015478945.1 Trachelipus rathkii | reverse complement strand
AATAGTAAAGGGGCACAGTAAAGGTTAACATGTTCGAAACACGTTAGCTGCGTTTCCAGAAGCCCGACTGCAGCCCGGGCGGGCACACAGGCGCATATGCATCGTTTCCAGAGCCCGTTTGCGCACTTCTACGTCACGTAAACGTCACAGTCAGGCGCCCGTTGTTAAATTCTCGATTTCGGGAATTAATAAACGGGCGGGCTGCGGAAGGATACTTTGTTTACAAACAAATTTCTTTACAAAACATGTGTCGGAAATGGCTTGCCAAAAGTTTTTTAATATTTTAGTTAACTTTTATATTAAGGATATTAAATATATCGTATCATTTCATAAAATAGAGACATATAAGAGTATTGTTTACAATTGTTAGCTGATCAGACGGGCGCCCTCGGCCGTTTCCAAGTACTCAAATTTCCTGTTTTCTGATTGGTTAATGTAATTTTTTTCAATTCGAAGCGTTTCCGAGTTGATTTTGCACACGGGCTGCACTCGGGCTTCTGGAAACGCAGCTATTTTGTTTTATCAACAGTTTTTAAAAAAACTTTGTTTCATTACAAATCAGGAATTTTCTTTTTAAATGTCAAATATGAGTACATTTAAATTTTCAAGACCATCTATTATTCAAGAATAATTAACTTGTTACTGTCGAAAATAATTTAATAAAATGAAAAATAAATCGAGGAACGGAAACTTTCTGATGTTTTCTCAGCTTGTTCAATTTATATAATTTTAAAACGTTCCTGAACTTTCTAAATACTCGGGATATATATATATAAATATATATATATATATATATCGATATAATATATATATAATATATAATATATACTTACTCTCTATATATATATATATATATACTATAATAATATACTATATATATATATATATATAGTATTGTATAAGAAATAACTTAATTTTTCTTATTAAAAATAAATATTTATTTTATTTTTTATCGCCCCCTTGATCTTAACGCCCACCTAATCAAATTCATCGCCCACAAGGGGGCGATATCGCCCAGGTTGGGAACCACTGTCCTAACAGAACAGATTTTCATGCCTTTTTTGATTACCTTACTACCTACTTCTCACGAGACTGTTATATCTTCTCATCCAAATACTGAGGTCCTCTATTTAGGGAATTTCAATGTACACAAAACTGAATTGTTGGGTTCCTCTCGTACTGATTTAGGTGGGGAGGAAGCCGAATCATTCCTACAAAGAATCATTTAAGATTCAACTCTCAGAAGAGAATACTGAAGAAGATGAGCAAATAAAATAACTGTGTTTAGTTAAACCTTATCCTACACTAGCATTCCGGATCGTTCCCAACCGATTCTGAACCACACTTTGTACAAATATGTTTCACCGACTAGTCTTCCTCTATTAAATCATCGCACCACCTTCGCTCCTATGGTAAATCTGACCACAACACCTTATATCACTTAATTTTAATACTTTCTCTCCAACATCTCCATCCTGCCATATGCGGTTTTTTCTGGCACTTTAATCGGGCCGATTGGGGGGCATTGCGTTGCTTCTACGCTAACTATAATTGAAGTGACTGCTTTGACTCTTAAGACGCTTCAGATTCTGCCGATAAAGTGGGAACTGTAATTGTTAATAGGGTTAATAATGAAGTAGAGCAGTTCAATTCCTTCAATTGGACTAAATCTATTTTCTCTCCCTCAAAAATTCGTGCTTTTTGTTTCCCTTAGCCATTTCTCCAGGTAGAGACAATGCTTATCGAGGAGTTCTGATTGTGTTCCGTTAATATATATTTCTTGTCGTTCTCTCTATCACTCTTAATACCTTCAATTTTTCATTACACGCTAGTAAATCGTCTAGCTATGGTGGATACAATCTTCTGACATAGCAAAACGCGCGAACTTCATTAAACTGAAATAAGAATGCCGCTGACCTCCTTTAGGTTACTTATCTCCTAACTGACAAATCTCTCTGTCCTCTTGCCAAAAAACATCTCTAACAACTTCGTAAATTTCATCCTTGTCGCTCCTCTTTATTCGATTCTTCCTGTGACATGTTTTCTGTCTAGTAATATGCCTTCCAAACTACAAATATGGCCAATGATCATACTACCTATTGGAACCTTCCCTAACTTTTCCTTACTAATTATACACTCTTTTAGCTTGGCACGAAACCTATGGCTGGACTATACCTCCCTCCTCCTTCTCCTCTCAGGTAACCTATGCCCTATGCCTTTAACCTGTCATTTCATTTGATCGGGTGCATTGAGCTCCTTAAATCTATGAACGTTAGGAAGGCGGGTATGGCCCGGATGGCATTCCTCTCCGAGTTTGAGGAAGTGTGCTTCCGTGCTGATCCCACCCCTCGTTCAAATGTATACTCTTCTACTATGCTCAATACTAGCACTTTCCCAAGTGTTGGAAAGCGCGCATCACTGTCCAAACCTTATTCCGAAAAAATTGATGCTGCTTCTAGAATCCTTCTAAACTAATTCGCCCCTATAGCTCTTCACTTGTATCTTTCTAAGGATCTTTTTAAACAACCTTCATTCAACTCACCAATTCTTAGTGCATCTGAAATCCTTTCTCTTCTTTTCTGATTACACTCATAGGACCGCAGGCCGTACGGCTTTCGTTGCTCGAGATCTACTGGCGATATACTTTCCTATTTAAACGATTTTGATTTATTGTTTTCCGCCCTTAGGAACTACGGGAAGACTTTTGTGGTTGGTGGCGCTTGACATATCCAAAGCATTTTGAACGATGGCGGGAGTCTATGGACAAGCGGCGTCCGCTGCTCCTCTCAAGCCTCCCCTCCTTTGGATTTCCTTCTTCTCTTTGTTATTATGTCTAGCTTTCTTTCAAATCGCTTCAATGTTGGCTTTAGGAACTGTTTTGATGGGGCGATCTTTCATTTTCTTTTTCGTCAAACAATTAGTTTGCGTATGTTCCTATCATGGGTTCCTGTTTATATCTCCTACTTTTAATTTCTCTGCTTTTCCTCACACTGAAATATCATTTCTCACCTGCACATCTAATTCTATTTCCATTCATATGTCGATGACTTGACCCTTCGTTCTTCAACTCATATCAATTCTGCTCCCTACTTTTAGGTGTACTCTAGAATTGCCTCTCGTCTTAATCTTCCGATTCTAATTCTCGCTTGATCTGGACTAGAATTTCAAGGTTGGGTCGTCTCAAGCTTGTGAAATTTTCAATTCTTTTTAAAAACCCAACTTCTACATATCTCTCTCTTCTCTCTCCCTCTCTCTCTTCTCTCTCTCTCTCTCCTTCTCTCTCTCATCTCTCCTTCTCTCTCTCTCTCCTCTCTTCTCTCTCTCTCTCTCCTCTCTCCTCTCTCTCTCTCTCTCTCTCTCTCTCTCTCTTCTCTCTCTCTCTATAGACACTTAACTTTCTATCTCTTTCGACGGTTCTCTCGTCTCTCCTGTTGACAATATAAACATCCTTGGCCTGAACATAACAAAAAAATGTTTTTGGGAAAACCTCAATCACAGTGGTTGCTAGGGCGGGCCTCAAAGAAAACTGGCGAGTTCTGTTTAGAGTGTGAGACTTTTTTTCCTCTTTTTCAGTTACTCCAGCTATACAAGGGTCTCATTCCCGCCCTTTGTATGGAGTACTGCTTTCATATATGTGGGGGGGCGGGGGCTCTGTTCATCCGGCTTTTGGATAGGTTCGAGTCAAAGCCAAAAGACTTATAACTGTCCTGTACTTTCTAGTCCACTCCCTCTATATTTGCGGCGCGATGTTGGGTGCTTTATGCCTTTTCTATAGGTACTGTAGAGACGGCAAGTGCTCGAGGGAACTATCCACTCGCGTACCACCACCTTTTACACGCCCTCGTAGCACAAGGGTTGCTGTGTCGGCACATGAGTTTTGTGTGGATATTTAGTAACTCTAGACTGGTTCGCTGCGGTGCTTCTTTCTTTCCTGCCACCTTTGTTCTGTGGAAGAATTCTCTTCCATCCTCTGTGTTTCCTACTCAATTTAATTTCCCTCACTTTAAGCCTGCGTCTGTGCTCATCTGCGTGATTTGCGTTAGATGGATTTTGAGGCGTTCAACACCCACTCCTTGAATAGGGTTCTGCCCGTGAGCGGCGATGACAAAAATAAAAAAAGAATAAATAAATAAAAGGATTTCTAATATAGGAAGTTCTCTTAAGCTAGCTGAAAACCCCACAAGGCAATGGCACCTCCGACGTGAACCACTTTCTCAGATTGCCATTAAAATATCATAACGAGGAGCTTGCTCGCTTGACAAAAAAAAAAAAAAAAAAAAAAAAAAGAGACAGAGAAGTGGACCGCCTTATCTGCACCCCTGGTAACAGCACGATAGTGACGATTTGGTGGGCTTTTTTCAGCAAATAAAGCCAACTGAAAGATTTGAGGATTTGGATATGTTAGACTTTAATAAGTTCATGGCCAAAATTGCATTGACATCTCATCACCTTCAAAGGAATCACACCAGGGAACCTCATTGTAAAAACTGAAGAGACAGTCATCAAGGAGCAAAGATAATTTCAAATTTGCAGTCTGTGAAGGAGGAGATGAGGCTCTCTACGAAAACGTGAGATGCTGCCTACAGAAGGGAATCCTTTTATGTGGTGGCATGAGAAAATGGGCCAAGGTTTTCATTATTATCAGTGCTTGCAGGCAAATAACTTTTATCAGACCTCCGTTTCATTCAGGTCGAGAGAAGAGCGCATTTATTAGTGTAGGGTGATGGGAATGTAAAACACCAAAAAAGGAACCAGTCTCTCGCCAATACTAGTGAAAGCTTAATGGGTTTTTGCATCACAATTTGTTAATTTGAATTGAGCTCTTGAATTGAATCTATTCTTAAAGGCCCAGTTATATTTATATGGTTCATGTTTGAGTAAGTACATTTAGCTGTTTTTTATTTAACTTTTCGGTTTCTTGATTATTGAAGTCTCTTCTTTTCCATATATTTTTATCTTTATATTGTAGCTAGTTAAAGAATCTTCTTGTAAATTGTATTCATGTTAAAACATAAAAGCTAGAAGCTAAACTTTGTTAATACTTATTTGAAAATGGAAATGGAATATTTTTTAAATACAACACCAAACATAAAAAGTTTATTAATATTATATTTGCAATTATTATTCTTTAAAGGTACTATTTTAATTTATAAAATAAATATACTTGGGCACAACCAAATATGAAATATAAATGACAAAGTATTGTTTGTACAGGGAATGCAATCTTGATTTGCCTAGCAGTGCACCAAATGTTCTATCTTATTACTGGGTATATTATTATTATTAATTAAAGTAATCGTTATTGTATCTTAATAGGTGAAGGCACCTAAAAATTAAAGTATCGGTTTCGGTATCGGTACGGTCTATTTTCTCGGGTATCGGTACATCGCCTAAATATATATATATATATATGTATATTTATATATATATATATTATATATTACAATAGATATATATATATTATTTATATATAAATATATATATTTATACTACTAGGTTATATACTATATATTATATTATATAATATATATATTATATACTATATATATACTTAAACAAAAAATTTTTAATAATTAATCATAAAAAAGAAAATGTAAGTGAATTAAAAAAAATATATATAATAAATGATAAAACTAAAACTAAAAAGAATTAAAAACAAAAAAGTGTAAAAAACAACAAAAAATATTAGAGTAACTTTGTATGCAAATTGCTTTATAAAAACATCCTTTCAAAAGACTCTTTGTACAAACTCTAACTTGAAAATTATTTTTGAGAAATATTTACATTGTTTGAAAATTCTATCTATTGTTTTTGCTAAAAATTTCTTCCCCTTTTTTAACTCTGCTTACTTTTAAGCCAATAAAAAAGCTAATTTACTCTCTCGATTTCTAGGAATGGCTCCATACTTACCAATTTTCTAAAACATTGCCTATAAATGGTATAAAATTTATTTTAAGTACAACCACTAAGACTAGTATATATATATATATATATATATATATTATATATATATATATATATATCATATAATATATTTATATATAATATATTTAGACATAATATATAAATATATATATATAATATATATATATATATAATATTCCCTATTATATATTAGTATACTTTATTATATCCATATATAAAAATGCGTATCTACCTTAGCATGAGTTTTATAATATATATAGTATATTATATATTATATATATTATATAATATTATAATAATAATATTATATCTATATGTATTATATTATATATATATATATTATATATATATAATATATAACTACTCATATATTATTCTTTATTAATTTTAACATTATGGAACATATACTTATATTCTTATTTAAAATCTTTTTTAAACTTTAATTTATATTTTTTTTATTCCTTTCGGTTTCTATATAATTTTTATAAATCTTAAATGTATTATTAGTAAATGGTTAGTAGTTTTTTAATATATATATATTTATATATATATATTATATATATATTACATAAATATCCTTTATATATATAAATATATACTTATATATATATAAATAAATAAATAATGATAATAATAATAATAATAATAATAATAATAATAATAATAATTATAATAATAATAATATATTAATAATAATAATAAATATAATAATAATAATAATAATAATAATTTCTCAATAATAATAAATAATAATAAGTAATTAATAATAATAATAATAATAATAATAATAATAAAAATAATAATTAAGATTATTATTATATTTCTCCATTATTTACTAGGCTTTTCCTAATTACTTGTATGTATATAATATATAATATATGATATATAATATATAATAAATGCTTTCTATTATATATATATTATATATAAGTATAATATATAATTATATATATATATATATATAATATATATTATATATATATATATATATTAGAGATGGACCGAATATTCTCATTCGCATTATTTTCAATATTCTCATTGGCATTCTCATTCGCGAATATTACAAAAAATATTCATTGTCGCATTTCCGAATTTTCACAATAAATTGTTCGCATTCGCATTCGCATTCTCATTCGCACTTGGACAAATGCGAATGCGAATATGAGAGAGTTCGATGAGACTCGTTAGAAAATTAGGCGATTTTTGTGAGTAGTTGACTACAAATAGTTGACTATGTACCATATAGAGGTCGTGTCAATAATTTGAGGACAATTGAAGTTTAACAATGTAAATATATGGTTAATGTTAATGTTAATGTTAAAACTTGGGCCGCTATTCTTTAATATATATACTAATGACTTTCAAAATTGTCACAGTTCAATACACTCTCAATATGCTGACGACACTACAATCTTAATATCAGACCGTAATATAAACACACTTAACGAAAAAGTAAATAATGAATTAAAAAACATTATAACATTGGTAGAGGCAAACAGACTCTCCCTAAATCTACAAAAAACAAATTACCTTGTAATAACAAATCAAAAGAACCCTGTTCAACTAAATGTAAGA
>JABUQX010114467.1:0-17500 GCA_015478945.1 Trachelipus rathkii | reverse complement strand
ATTCGCATAATATTCGCATTTCCGAATATTAATATCATAGTATATCTATAATATATATTATTAATATATACTATATATATATAATAATACTATATAATTTTAGTATTATATAATCATATAATATATACATATATATAATATATACTATATATATATATAACTATAGTTAATATATATATATATTACTAATATATATATATATAATTATATAATATTAAATATATATAATACGTCAATATCTCATTCTCATAGTACATAAGTAAAAACTATTTGAAAAAGAAACCTGAATAATTTACATTACAATCTTATATATATTCACAAGTGCCGAACACATACATGCTCATTCTTTATTATTAAAACAACATAAGAAGCATTTGCTATGTATTTACGTGACCTTCTCTGACCACCTCAAGTACACTACATAAATATCTGTCCTTCTTGTGGGCGTTTTCTCTTCACATCTTTTCATGTCAACGACGTTCATTGGGTTATGAATCTTATTCACCCTCCTTTATAACACCACCTTTCAATATCACGCTATGTTCATTATATATATATATTATAAATATATATATGAATATATATATATATATAATACCTATATATATATATGACTATTATATATATATAGTATATATATATACTATATATTTATATATATATATGTATACTATATATTAATTATATATACTATATATATAGATATATTATATATATATTTATAATCTTGATTTTATTTATTAAATTTGAGTAAATAAGCAATATATATTGATCTATATAATATATTATATAATATACAATATATATATACTATATAAGATATTATTATATATATTATACTATGATATATATATAGTATACTATATAATATACAATAATTATAAATATATAGATAATTATATATATTATAATGATTTTTAATTATGCAAAAATGTCAAATAATACTATATATATATATACTTAGTATATATGATATATAGTAAGAGGTGTGTAGTATAATTATATATATTATAGATATATATATATATATAATATATATATATATATTATATATATAGAAGAACATTATTTTAAAGTCGGTAGCAAATGAAACATGTAAAAAAATTGGAAATAAATTAAAATGTAAAATTCAAAATGTCTAATTTTTTTTCACAAAGTTATTTGAACTGCCCATTTTAATCACAAATTATAATAAAATGAAATTAAACTTCAAAATGTATCTTGAAGTATATATATATAATATAATACTATATATATATATAGGTATATATATATTATAATATATATATATATATATATATATATATCTATATATATAAATATATATAAATATATATATATATATATATATATATATATATATATATATATTATATTATATACATATATATAATATATATATAATATATATAATAATATATTAATATATATAATATATATATAATATTATATATATATATATATATGATCATATAATAAATATATATATATATATATATATATATAATTATATAATATTTATTTATATAGTATTATTATAATATATATTATATATATTGTATAAAGTAGATGTATAGTTATAATAGTTATGATTAATAATTTAAACAATTAGTACATATATATATATTTTATTATATAAATATATATATTATATTAATACATATATATATACTAATATATATATATTACTATATATATATATATTATATATATAATAATATATATTATATATATAATATTATTTAATATATATATATATATATATATACTATATATATATATATATATTATACTATATAATTACTATATATATATATATATAATAATATCATATATTTATATACTAATTTATCAATATATATTGAAAAAGCAAAAAAGCAATTTATTTCATAAAGAATAATAAAAACTGCTTTTGAATTTTTTGGTTTTATGCTTTCAATTAATATTTTTATTTATTTTTATTATTATTATATAATATTTTACATCATTTTATAATATTATTTTATTTTTTCAGACAAAATATTTATATTAAGCTTACCAAAAAATCACAATTGAAGGTTAAAAATGCCTCCGTTCCTGTATAATATTTAGTAAAGGATTATTTAATATATATATATTATATTATAATTATATATTATAATATATTATATATATATATATATCATTATATTATATAATATATTATATATATATATATATATAGTATATATATATATATATATATGTATATACTAATATATATTATAATATGAAAGGCATATATTCCATTCTCTATTCCTTGAACTTAAAACTGGTAAATAAATATGGATTTATCAAAAATTATAGTTGTCTTCAAATCTAGAAACTCAAGCTTTTAAACAGTTCATCCCGAAATGACAAAAAATCGGCTCTTCGAAACCCTAAAAGCATTTCCTCGTAGAAAATTCCACAATCTTTCTGGTTCCTCTACCTCACACTCCTTTTGACATTTTCAATTTTAAAATATCAACTTAAACTACTTTGTTTCCTCCTCTTTCCATCCTCCTGTTTTTCTATTGGTAATACTGCGGTCTGAACTTCTGCTAAAGCTGACCTGTTTGCTCAAATTTTTTTCTCTAATTCCACTCTAGACGGTTCCAGAGCTATTCCTCCTCTCCACTCATTAAAATGTAATTTTCCCACTCTGAGCTTAACACTAAGAAAGGGGAGACTGCTGAAATTACCCCTCCAGTGGTTCTCAAACTTGTTCTTCTGAGTTTGCACCCTGTGTTGGTAAACTGCTTTCTCACTGCCTTTCAATTTCACATTTCTCTCCTGTCTGAAGAGTGCATTCATCCAGCATGTGCTGAAAAAGCTTGACCCAATCCAATAATCCAACTATCGTCCTATTATTTTAACCTTTGCTCTTTCTAAACTTGTCAAATTTTTTCTTATCAAGAAGACTTAGAAACATCATAAATTATCTAATCTTATCTTTGATTACCAGGATGCTCTTCCTTATTTCCGTGAATCTATTTCTGTGGTGCTAGACATATCGAAGGCTTTCGATATACTTTGGCTCAAAGCTTTAATTTCTTCCGTTCTAATCGTTCTATGAGTGATATTTTAGATAGACAATATTTATTCTTCAAATGTATCCATATTGGTGTACCTCAGAATTCAGTTCTATCCCAACTCTTTTCTTTTTGCTTTGGATCAGTGATCTATTTGTTACTGTGTCTCCTATCCATTCTTAGGCTAATAACTCAAACTCTCATCATAACTCCTTCCAATTTGAAAGATGACTCCTTCAACAGAAAATAAATAATGGTAGGAGGGTAGCCTTGAAGCAATAAACCTCTGGTCTTTCTCGTGCCTATAGTTGTGCTAAAGAAAACATGGTTGTTTTTGATGACTCAATAACTTGGCTTTGTCATCTATCTACTTGACTAAATCTTCTAAACAACTATAATTTCTTCTTTGAAAACAAAACTCTAACCATCTTATGTTCTTAATATTCTTGAAATTTTCTTTCCCCGGGATCTTGCTTAGAAAGATCACATTATGTTCTTTCTGAAAAGTTTCTACTAGGAAATTGGGCGTTCCTAGGCCCCATAGTAAACTTCTTCTCACCACCTCATTGGCAAGTTCTGCATAGGGGCATTATTCGCTCTTGTTATATAAATTATGAATCAAATACCTTGGGTGGTTCTACACATATTGATCTCCTTGATAAAGTGTATTCTAGTTAGGTCTTGTAAACTCCTTTACTCTCCTACTCCCACTAACTCTCTCCAATCTTTCTAGCCGTAAAACTGTTGCAACACTCTCCTTATCTATTAGTATCACAATTTATTGAATTTACGTTTGCTCTTTTGAATTTTACAGTCATGTACTTTCTTCTTCGAAGATTCGTATTTCAGACAGTCTCATCATTTCTCTGTCTAACTCTCTGACACACACTTAACTGCCATGCTCAATCTGACTTGTACTCCGCTGGTAAAGTCTGGAACACGCACTCCATTTATCTATTCATCCAACAATCTTTGACTTACACAATTTCAAGCGCTGCTTATCGGAGCATGACAGGCTTAATTTGACCCTGCTTTCCAAGTTTTCAAAAACTCCGATGGAATTAAGTATATATATATATATATATATATATATATATATATATATATACATATATATATATATACTATATATAAAAACAATATGTATATATATTATATATAATATATATATAGTTATATATATATATATATAATTTACGTATATATTAGTATATATATATATGATAATATATATAAATATATTATATAATATATATATATTAGTATATCATTTATATATATATATATATATTATATATTAGGTATATATAATATATATATATATATAATGATCATTATTTAATAGTATATATTATATAGATACAGTATATATTTTATATATTATTGAAAAAAAAAACTTCCCCTATACTATTAAAACAATATGTTTTAAATGAGCAATTTAAAATTATGAGAAATAGAAATAGTATAGATATGTGTTGTTAATTATTTAAAATTTGGGAAAGATAAATTGTTTAAAGAATTTTTCCCTCTCAAATAAAACTTTGGAACTAATCCATAAAATTGTTTATTTTCTTTAACATCTTAATAGCAATTTTCTAACTGAAAGGGAAAAATAATTAAAGGTTACTAGTTTTTAATTATTATCATATTTTGATCAGAGAACACGCCTTAAAATATCACCACCAATTAAATCCATCAAACTTTACAATAATTTCCCAAAGAAACCAACCGATTGATTTACGCATTTGGACCCATTAATAAAAACCCCAAGGCCATCTCTAAAACACAGACGACAGCGCTATAAAAACAACGATATTATAATCCATATGAACAATAGAGTTACTTATTGGTAAGCCTTGCATTATTTAGGGTTTTCTATTTTATTTTATTTTTATTTGATATTATATTGAAATTTCAAATTTCAATTAACTTTTTGCATTTTGAATAATATAAATAACTTAGTTAATTTTTTTTTAGATCTTGAAAATGAGAAAAGAATTTCTCGAAACGTCGAAAAAATTCTGTATTTCAATAAATATGTTTTATAAGGCTCTGGTTCTTCTATTCATGATAAAAATACGCTTTCCAAGAAATAGGAGTCGCATCGATATATATATATATATATACTATGATATATTATATAGAAAAATATATATATATATATACCCTATATATATATATAATATTTATATATTTATTAATAAAATATAATTGAAAAATAAACTTAAATTACATAGTATATTTTACTATCTACTTATACACCAAATAATATATATTACACTTTATGACACAATATATTATAATATATTACTTATAATATATATATTAGGTTTATATATTCTAAATGACTCCGCTCTAGTGCCGTTCTAGCTCCACTCTAGTTCCGCTCTAGCTCCGCTCTAGCTCAGAACTATACTTTAAATCAAGAAACTCTTCAATATTTTAAACACTCACAACTTCCGCATTTAAACAGCTGATGCTGATGTCTCAAAATCGTGAATTGCGAATGCTGATGAGGTTGCGATATCAATTTTTAATTGCAGGATGTCATGTTGCGTGCCTATATTCCACATGCCAGCTCCAGTAAATTATTATTACCGGGTATATTATATATATAGTATATAGTATAAACGTAATTTCTTATAGATAAAATATAAAGAATATATAATATAAAATATATAATAATATATATATACGTCATATATTATATATAGTATATATATATTATTATATATATATACTATATATAATACAATATATATATATAACTATGATAATCTATATATATATCATATATATATAATTAATATATATATATATATATAATATATATTATATATATTATATATAATATATATATAAATATATATATATATATATACTATATATATATATATATTTATTATAATATATATATGTATCATATATTATTATTATATTATAAAATATATAATAACGATCTCTATAGATAAAAATTTTAAATGATAAAATTTAAAGAATATTTAAACCTAAAAGTATATTATACTATATATATAGTATATATATGATATATACTATTTATACGTATATAATATATATATATAGTATATATATATATATTATATATATATATATAATTTATATATAATATATTATATATATATAAAATACAATATATACTTATTTATATTAACTATAGTATAATCATTATATATATATATATACTATATATATATATATAATATATTACTATATCATATATAATATATATTAAATCACATAGACCCTAAGTGCGGATTCGAACACTTATCCTTAAGATGGTAAATCAAGAGTGTATGTATATTATTGGTTTACCATCTTAAGGGTAAGGGATCGATCCCACTTAGCGGTCATGTGATTTATACAAATATTTGCTGCGGTTTATGCACGAAAAACCGCGTATACATTACATACATACATATATATATTATATTATATATATATATATATTATATATATATTATATTATAATATATATATATATACTATAATACCATTATATATATATATATATTATATATATACATATATATATATGTAATATATATATATATAATATATATATATATCATATATATATATATATTACTATGATATATAATACAGTATATAATACCATACATAATATATATATTAATAGTATTATATATATATTTAAAATTCTTTATGTAAATATGAAATAATATTACTTAATTAAAAGAATTAATTATTAATAATCTTATGCATTTATTATTAAAGAATATATATATGTGATATCATTAAATTTATTTTAAAAATGAAACACAAATGCAATTTTATTTAATAATGTACTTTCCGTATTATATATCATATATATATATTAATATATATCATATATATATATATATATATATAATATATATATATATATATTATATATATATATATATATCATATTACTATATATATATATATAATATTTTCTTGATTTGAAAAGATAGAGAGAGCAGAGTGGGAAGAGAAACAGAGAGAAAGAGAGAGAGAGAGAGAGAGAGAGAGAGAGAGGAGACGCGCAGTGACAAATAACAACTGAAATTACCGCAATATAACAACCTCAATAAGCCGGGGCGAGAGACGGGAGAGAAGACCGGAGGGAAGAGATGGAGAAGAAGAGAGACGACGAGCGAGGATGACGATGAGAGAGAGAGAGAGAAGATGAGAGAATGAGAGAGAGACACGAGAGAGAGAAGAGTGAGAGAAAGAGAAAGAGAAGAGAAGAGAGATGAGAGATCGTGCTAAGGAGAGAGCATTGACAGATAGAGAGAGCGAGAGAGAGAGAGAAGAGTAGAGAGAGAGGAGATGAGAGAGAGAGAGAGAGAGAGAGAGAGAGGAGAGAGAGAGAGAGAGCCCTACTCTGATTCAATAATCTGCTACTAAACTCATCAGATTACAATGTTCTAAATAATATAATAGAAATACGTAAATTGGCCTACCTGTCTTTCCATTGAATGATGAGTTTTACAAGCGAGAAACACAGACGATCCGAGTTGAGCAGTCACGTTCTCCGAGGTGACCTCGTCCGTTACATTTCTGATGATCGGAGCTGAATTTAACATATCAAGACCCTCAATGTCAAGGGATGAAGCAGACGGCAATGAACTTCGCCTTAATCGAGTTAGGGTAATGTCCCATGTGTCCAGATCTGAAATAGAAACGCCTGGTTATCCATTTGTTCATTCTTAATCCACTTACGAGAGACTGCAAGAGTAGAATATATTTATTTTGTTTATTATAAAGAGAGGAATTGCAGAGAATTAAATCCTCAAAAGTTGTTAAATGGAAAGTTACTTTCCGAAATATAAAAACAAATTTGAAAGTATTTATTATTGTTATATGTTATTTTATTCTTCTTCTTCTTCTTCTTCTTCTTCTTCTTCTTCTTCTTCTTCTTCTTCTTCTTCTTCTTCTTCTCTTCTTCTCTTCCCTCTTCTTCCTTTCTTCTTCTTCTTCTTCTTCTTCTTCTTCTTCTTCTTCTTCTTCTTCTTCTTCTTCTTCTTCTTCTTCTTCTTCTTCTTCTTCTTCTTCTTCTTCTTCTTCTTCTTCTTCTTCTTCTTCTTCTTCTTCTTATTCTTATTATTCTTATTCTCTTCTTCTTCTTCGTCTTTTCTTCTTCTTCTTCTTACTTCTTCTTCATTATTTATTATTTGTATTTATTATTATTCATTATTATTAATTCATTATTATTATTCATTATTATTATTACTTCATTATTAAATTATATTATTATTATTATTATTATTTATTATTGATTATTTTATTATTATTATTATTATTATTATTATTATTATTATTATTATTAATCAGTATTTTAAAATTATCAAATGCAAATGAAGTACTTGTATCGTTACCGTTTATGGTAAGTTTACTATATATAAAATCATCATATATCATAGTAATATCATATAATATATATATATATATATATTATATATATAATAATATGATACTGTAACTCATACTCATATCATATATTAATATATGTACTAATGATAATACTGATATATTACCACGATTGTGTAGAACAAAAAATAAAAACCTAACTCTCCTTGCGGAACAATGCTAATTATATGCGAGATACCAACTAGCCAATATAGATGCATGTAACAAATTTAAACAAAACATTTTGATTTGAGGCGAAATAAAATCATCTAGATTTCAATATAATTGCCCTACAATGCCGATGCATTGTTGACATCGATTCTTTACAACATGCTCACGCACACACCACACCACACACACACACACACAACACTACACACACCACCTACACACATCACACAGCACACCTACACACACACCTACCACACATAATATATAAATATATTATTATACTATATATACTTATATATATATATATATATATATATATACATATATATATATAGATATACTTATATATATATATACCATAAAAAAATTTGTTAAATTTTCGACGGCTAAAGAAAATATCAAACTTCACATTCCATAAGATAGAAAAAAGCAGTTGTTTATCTCAAACATTGAGAAACAAGCTAAGATAAATGAGAGAAACGTTCATGATCCTAATAAAAGGAAAAATGTATTCCTTTGCAATGTTTTCTCCTACTTGATCTTTTTCAAAGCTTTTCTCGTTTGGAAAAAATGCAAATCAACTTCAGATTTTGATTGATATATTCAGCAACAGCTAATTTAATAGTTCCTTTCAACCAGAAAAATGATTTGGAAAAAATTGGTATTAATTAGATATATACTATATATATATATATATTATTATATATATATATATTATATATATATATGATCATATAATCATTATATATATAATATATATATCCATATTATAATATATATATATATATATCTATATATAATACTATATATTATATATATATATTTATTATCTATATAATATCATTATAATATTTAATGTTATTCTATTTTTTATTTTAAATATACTAATTTTTTATTTTTTATATTTTTCAATAATATAACTATATATATATATATATATATAATATATATATATATATATATATATATTATTATATATATATATAATATTTCAATCCTGACTGACATAAATATTCTCTATAGGAAAATATAAAACATCATATGACATATTTCGAAACTTTTCTTGAAGAACTCCAATCATCATCTATAAAAATTATGCTTCAATACTTATATATATATAGTTAATATAGTAATATATATATAAATATATATATATATATATAATATATATATATATTATATATATATATATATATAATATATATATATAGTATATATATATATATATACCCTTCGATAGAGGATGTATGAAATTGGTGAGTCCAGATAAGAAAAATCCTTTGTAATAGGATAATGAATCTGACTCAACGAATTGACATACAGAAAGAGAGACTGGAGTGATTTAGAGAGAATGAACAAATTGAAAAGGCTCAATGCCTTAGATTCAATCTTTTCAGTGATTGCTGTATTTGCATAACCCTCACATTTGTGATTTATACTTCAATGAGAGGCGAACGACACTTCTATAAAGGGCAAGCATGTTACTGGGGTGGTATTAAGAAATTTTTAAGGTGTATCAAAACATCCATTCTCTTAGGAACTTCTTTAGAGAGAGGAATAATGTGATCACTCCAAGAATGATCAAGACAAAAAGAATCAGCTTGAATATTAACGACCTACGAAGGTCATATGTGTGTTGTTAAAAATGTTACAATTGTATGAAGATTATGTCAAGTAGAAAAATGAAGTTGACAGGCATAGATGAAATAGTTATGCAATGTAAGGGCAAAACCTCAGATGTACAGCTTTAAATAAATACAGATGTAATATCGTCATTACACGACGTTTTCATAGTATTTAGCTCAGAGAGAAGTTAAAGAAATTTTAGCTGGTCTCTAAAGAGGAGTTTTCTCTCAAAGCACGTAGTTTCTATCTTTCGAAATGGTGGAAACAATTCTTATAAAATTGAAAAGTTTAAATCCTCAATATGAATCAAACACCACTTATTAAGGTTGTCGTATTATAAAATTGGTAAATGTTGAAGAAAATTTTACTATTTTCAAAGAGAAATGAAATACTTCTCAAACCTAAAACAAAATACCACTTTGGTGACAGCACGGAAAGATGAACATAGGGTGTTCAGCTAGTTAATTTTCTTTTCTACGCACACACACACACACACACAACACACACACAAATACCACACACGCTAGATAACTATATAAGTTATATATATTATATACTATATAATATATATAAATATATATTATATATATATTATATATACATATATATATTATATATATATATGATATATATATACTGTTATTATATCTGTATTACAAGATTTGACATAATTTATTATATGGCCTCATTCAGAGCACTACAGTTTCCTCAATTTAAGAGAAGATCATATTCCTTGACCTAGTAAAAATCACTTAATCTATATAAATATAGCTACTATATGTAGATATTATCTACTACTATTATTATAGTATAATTCTACATATATATATATACTAATACTAATACTTATATATATATATAATATAACCCAACGCCATTCATAGTCACCAAACATTCTCGTCCAATCCCCCCTCCGACAAGAGCACATAAAATCCCTCTCACTCTATAATATTTGCATTCCGCCCCTCCCAACCTAGGCCATGAACTTCACATAAACATAACACTTACCTTCAAAACCGCCCAAATAATCACTTCATTAAATTACCCCTCCCCCACAAAACTACTCCCCCGAATAGAAGAAAACGCTGTCATAGGAAGAAGACCAAGTTGACCCTCGCGTGGCCGGACACGATCGCGGCAAGATCGGTTCACACCCGAGACTCCATGCAATATAAACTATAGATCTTGAAACTAGGACAGACGTCACCTCCCCACTTGCACCAGATGCCACAAATTCTCAGCGATGACAATAGAGACCCCTTCCTTTGCCTGACGATGCCCAGCCACTCTCGAACTCCCCCCTCCGTGGGCCGGGTTCTTTTCATGTATCCTCTATCCCTCGACCTGTGACGCCCGTGCCGGCACGGCCCGGCTTACCTGGAAGCAGTGTGCCTCCAATTTAAGGTGGAGCCCCTCAGGCGACCCAGAAGATAATACGTATAGAGTATGGTACTATCACTAGTTACTTACTATATATAAGCTATATATCTATACTATATAATACTAGATATAATAATATTATATACTACTATATATATCTATATTATATATATACCTATATACTAGTATAGCTATATAACTAAACTGTATATTATTTTTCATAATATATCATATAGTATATAATATATATATTATATACTATATTATTACTTAGACCTAATATAACTGCTTCACTATACATCATATATATATATAATATTATATATTTAATCTATTATTAATATATTAAGGAATATACTCATATTATAAATATATATATATAATATATTAAGTGCCGATATCTCCGAGTAGGTAGAGCGACTCCCAGCGTCCAACAAACGCGCGAGGGGTCCCGGGTCCGTAAACTACTGTCGGGTCGGAAGCCATGTGAGCCTATTCTTTCCCTTGGGACCTTGCGGCTCTTTGTCCCTACTCGACCGTAAGTAGTAACCCTGATAGATTCACGGTTCCCAGTACGTACCTGGCTAGCTAGTTTATTCTTCCTCGCAATATATTATATTCTATATATTATAGTAATACACTATACCATAATATTATAGTATATATCATATACCTAAGATTATAGTATATCAAATATCTATAGTATATATATACTTATACTACTCTACTGATGTATATATATAATCCTATATGACCCTGTCATATTAGCATTATATACGTAACATACTTATATTATCATAGTATATATAGCATACCTATGTAGTATATATATCATACACTCTATATAATATAGTGTATATACTATAGTATTTATATGTATATATAGATACTATATATTAGATATATATATTATATATATATATATTATAATACGACTATATACTATTAATATATATATATTATATATATATATATATTAATAATATATATTACTATTATATTATATATATATATGATAAATATATATTACCTTATCCGATCAGTTCACCCGCCTACTGTTATTCGCACCATTGGCCATTCACCTTCTTTACTCCTCCTCAATCACAGACCTTGGTTTGGATGTTGTGTCGCGGGTCTGAGGGGCGCGGAGATTGGCGCGAAGTCCATTCCTCTTCTTTATGACTCGCCGGCAGGCTGGCAAGGGGGAAGTTGCGACACACCAGTGGTCGGGCGAGCGGTCACGCATCAGCAGCAAAGACGCGTCAGTATGTATATATAATATATATATATATGTATGATATATATATATATATATAGTAGTATACTAATATATATTAATATTATTATAGTAATAGTATTATATTATGATATATATTTTGATGAAATATTTGAGCTTAGATTTTTTTTCCGCAAATGACCAGTGTCCTAAGTAAGGAAAGATGGTCTCTTATAGAAAACATTTTTTTCCCTTTTGAATGAAGATGATTGGTTGTTGTTGGGAAACAGCTTATGATTGATCTTAATGTATCCCTTTTCTGCTATTTTTAGTTCATCGAATTAGGTGGGATTTTTTGGAGCCATAGCTTGGCAGAGTTATTTAATGAAAATTAAGTCGTAATTATTTTAAAGACGGCGGGTAAGTGTTACATTTTGCTCGGACGAATTATGTTGTCCCCCGGCCCTATAAATGCTTTGAAGTTATTTCTTTTATGATGAAGAGCGTTTATCTTGAAGTATGTTTTTAGATGATCGTATGTCAAGTGCAGTGATTCCCAACCTTTTGTAATTCACGTCACTCTATTTAAGACTGTGGAATTTTTGAGGCACACTACTGTTTATTATGAATAATCAATAATATAATTTAATAATATTTAATAAAATAATAATTATATAATAAACTATAATAATTAATAATAATGAATATAATAATGATATTATAATACACAACTCAATAATAATAATGATAATCAAAATGAATTCTCTCTCTCAGTAATAATATTAATACATAGATCCCTTTTAACATTTAAAATAAGTCTCAATAAACCAATATTAGCCTTTAAAATTTGAAAAGCGGAGTTTGCGCGTTTGAATCGAATTAATGAGAAGTTTGTGCCTGATGCAGTTTCGGAGCACAAATACTTGCATGTTAGGCTTGATTGTTTAGGATACGCAACAGGCAAATTTTCGCGACAGAATTCAACATCTATTTCTTGTTTTAGCATTTTAATATGTGACCGTTTCAGAGAAACTTGTTCACAAATGTATGACTGCGAAAATGGCCAAAAGGAAAGCTTATGGCTTTTTACTACTAGGTTAAGAATACTCCTTTTGTATGCTAAGACAAAAATCCAGCCGCTGTTAAGTCAGTCTTCTCAAGTTTCAATTTTCAGTTAAAGAATCAGCGCAGAGATCATTAAAGTCGTCTCTTTCAGTAGCTGTGAAATCTAGTTCTTCAGCAATATCTGCCTTGCGAAATGTGGGGAAACAATCCACTCAAGGTTCTTAACGGAAAGAAGGAACGTACTTCTATCTACCTGCATCTTTAGCAATTTTGTAAATGGACTCAGAATGAGGTCTTAAGCTTTTCCTTGCCATTACATTTCGAAAATTTTAAAAAAGGATTGCGAAATTGAAAACTTACTTTTCTCAATTGCAGACTTCCAAGAAGCTTCACCTTTCTTCATGAAAATTTCATTTCATGGTTGAAAAAACTTGTCTGTGCTTTCTTGATCGTCTCACTCCTGTTAATGAAGTATTTAATACATTAAGTTTACTTACTAATTATATCTGACAGATATGACACGCTGTAACACCAATCATCATTTTGCGGCAACCTAGGAAAATGCATCATTTTTCTCTTTCTCAAAAAAAGACTTTAAGTTCTTCTTTGAGTGTAAGAACACGCCACGGCTCAATACTTACACTAAATAATAATTGAGATATTATGATATAATCCAATTTCACAACATTTTTCAAAGAGTCTTCACTCCAAAGGCACGATTTTATGTAATTTATCATCTTCACAACTCTGATTTATAACTTCAGCGAAATGCTCTTCACAATTTTTCCCCTACTAGTGCCTTTCTGTGCAGAAAGCATCGTGGAGTTATTTTCAACTGATACATTTTCAATGGAAAGCAGCGCAATAAATCATATGCCTTTCTATCATTTTATGGGCACCATCAGCTTACATATTCACAACAGTTTCCATGAAAGACCATGCGATTATTGAGATAGGAAGAGACGGAAGCAAAATAATCGGCGCCGGTACATAGTTGTTCCAAACTCTTTGCAAAACAGAAAACTGCCTCACGATACATTTTACCGCTCAATTAAACTCTACAATCCCAGAAGCTGCATTATTGCAGTAATATCAGTACTTTCATCTATGTTGTAAGCAAATTTTTATGGTGAGTTTTATGAGTTTTTTATATTTATCTGTGACTTGTTTCAATTTATTATGTAATGACAATTCACGATATTCTACGGCTATAGTATTGTTTGGAGGGAACCCTTGAAAGTTTGTTATGGTTTCAACGAATATTTGACGCCGGGCATAATGGAATATCCTCTCCAGCTGTATGAGTTTTCATTTTCTTGGCGAATCAGCAACTTTAAATGAAGCTGCGAGAGAAGCGTCACTGTGGTAAATACTTCATTACAAGCATTTATTCACCAACTTTTTCTGATATTCTAATAGCCTTGAAAAATATTGAGCCAGGTTTCTGCGATACACCTGGGTGCTTCGTAGCAACATGTCTCTTAAGTTTGCTGAGTACCATGGCTTAGCGTTTCACACACACTAAGCACACGGAACTTGTCGATCATCTATCTGCGTCGTTGATTCCAATGACAAACGCGCTAAGACCAAATAACTCTCTAACATACGTTTTCTTAGTTCTCTTAAAGAAGGTCTTTGACTGTTGAAGATCAACAGGATATATAATGATTATCCAAATTGACTCTCACATTAAAGTAGGGTGGAGTAAGTTCGCTCTCTATATTTCTTGAGAATATTTAGGAACATTCCTCAGCCACCAATTTAAAACAAAATGGAAAAGCAGTTTTAAAATAGCAATAGACATAGACTCATTAGAACTTATTACGGTCCATAGAGACATTAGAGGGCATCTTACTGTCTACTACACACCTTGCAGAGATTACCTTTCGTACTCCCAATCCATACTGTTACCGCCACTAGTCAAGACATCACATATCACTATAACATATATATTTAATCCGCCCCCTCAGATATATGATTTATATATACCATATACGCTACTGTACTAGTATATATAACTTATACCACGGTATAATTAATATCACTTTTATTATTACTCCTTTTGACTATTATCAATAGCTTCACATATATATACTCATATATATTATATCCCAACATTGGTCTTTACTTTCATCATTAAAATTAATATATTAACTAATTACATCACTAACTTATATCTAATAGATATATAATAACTTTACAGGAGAGAGTCGAGAGAGGGAGGTTCAAAAGCGACTCTTCTCTCACTCTGCCCTTAGAGAACTTTGACTTTCATTAAATTGGTTAAGTATGTTCACATTAAATTAAAAATCACGCAGGACACCCCTGACAGACTCGCGGCACAACACGGAAGTTCGGGAATCTCTGGTCTAGTGTAATAAAATCTTGGGTCAATTAAGGATATTTAGGGGGAGGTTGCCATTCTATTTCAAGTGAACAAGTGTTCTAGTTTTAGGATGTGATACTGAATGTTGAAGGTGACTGAGCTTGTATTTAGAGATTGAACGTAGAAAGTAGAGTCCTCAGCCTTGCTGATACTTTTCTCTGTGAGGATCGTAGGTGTGCACATATCGCGCATGAACAAATTAAATAAAAAATGGGACAAATACTGGGCTTAACAATTGGTTTGATTTTTATAAATGTTTTTCCTGCATTACCTGAGATATTAGGTTGGATATAAAGTTTGCAATTAAATTATGTTCTCTTTGATTTGGGCCCCTAGGATTTTTTCTAGAAGAATATACCTAGGTACAATATCGAAAACTTTGACGATGACTATTGTTGCCAGGGTTGAATCTTGAATATATGTGATGGGAAAATAATTCTGCATCATAAGTCTATATTGTTGAGTTGATAGGTCCGGAACCCTGCTCAGCTGCGCTAATTTTTATTGCAATAGATTTTTCGAATATTTTTGAGATTGAGGATTGGAGAGATAAGTGCCTTTAAGAGAAATTTTTAGAGAATTTATTTGAAATATAAAAATATATACTATATATATATACTTATTTAATATATATATAATATATATATACTATATAATATATATACATATTATATTATATAATATATATATATATATATTATATATTATATATATATATATGTATATATATATATATAATATATATATATATATATAATAATATATATATATATATATATATATATCATATATATATATAATATATATATCATATATATATATACAGTATACTATATATATATATCAGTATAGATATAATATCATATATATATATGTGTGGGTCACATACTATATAGATATTATATATTTTTATTATATATATGTATATAATAACTATATATAGTATATATATATATATAATATATATTATATATATATATATATATCACCGTAATAATTATATATATATATATATATATATTATAATAATATTATATATATATACATTATATATATATATATATATATATTATATATATAATATATTTTTTTACTGTATTATATATAATATTTATATATTATACTATATATATTATTATTATATATAATATTATATATATATATATATAAGTATACTCATATATACTATACTTAATACTATTCTCCTTC
>JABUQX010114466.1:22500-37500 GCA_015478945.1 Trachelipus rathkii | reverse complement strand
CCATCTCCCAACAACCTCGTTTAGGTCTTCTGCATGTAGTCTTTGGAGTTCAATGGAGTTATTTCTAAGATCTTCATATTCTGGGCAGATACAAATGAAGTGTATCAAGTCTTCTTCAACTCCACATATGTCATAGTTGATTTCTCCATTTTGAGAACCTGTTTCTCCATTTTAGGTTCAAAGTATTGGATCTGGCCCTGAAAAGTATCACTGAGTAGAAGGAGTTGTCGTAATCTGAGCTTTCTTCAATTCCTATTTTCCATCTTCTGTACATTTGTAGACTATCTTTGCTTTCTATCTCTTCTTTCCATTGACGTAGGTCCCAAGCTTTTACTTTTTCAGAGATTTCCTTCTTGTCTAGCCTTTCTAGTGCTACTATGTCCATCATAATTTTGTCCATGTAGCCAAGTGCAGTCTTCCACCATTTTTTCCCTTCTGCTTTCATTTTTCCAAGTATGTGCTTTAAGACTTCTTTTTTTCCTTCTGATATTGATTTCATAAATTTTAACTTGTTAGTTATTATTCTTCCCTGCATTGATGATGCTCCAATCTCTCCTCTCAGAGTTGCAGTTGGGGTGTATCTAGTTCCTCCTAGTATCTTCCGGTACACTGTGTTTTCAATTGTTTGTAACTTGTCTATTTCTTGCTTTGTGAAGCACATTACATTGGATCCATATAAAATTGCTGGGAGTGCCACATTTTTCCAGTATGTTTTCCCTATAATTAGCTTGTTGCAGCTCTTCTCAATGACTGAACCTGTTTGGCTGGCCAAGGTGTGAGCCTTATTTATGAGATGCATCTTCTGAGCCTTAAACATATTTTTTTCATTGTTTATATATAAGCCTAGGTATTTTATTTTGTCCACCACTTTAATTCCTTCAATTTCTATTGGTGGTTGATCCATATTAAAAATCAATACATTGCTCTTCTCTTTGTTTATTTCTAGACCACATTCCCCACTTATCTGTAGTAATGTTCTAATGTTTGCAGCTGCGTCGTTTACTGATTCTGCTAAGATCAGGCCATCATCAGCAAAGAATAGACTGTTTATTTTTATGGAACCATTGTTGAATCCCTTTTCTTTCTCCAGTTCCTTAATTATTTTGTAAGTAACAAGTTTGAATAATGTAGTAGACCCTGTACACCCTTGTTTTATTCCGCTAGTAACCTTTATCTCTACATTTTCTATTTCACTTCCTAACTTAATGTAGGTTTTGTCATCTGTATATACTTGTGCAATGGCGCTTATTATTTCATGGTGAACCTTGTACTCTTTTAGAACTTTTATCAGTGATTCCCTACTTACTGAGTCAAAAGCCTTTTTGAAGTCAATAGAAACTACAATTAATGGTAGGTGTCTTCTGTATGATTCTTCCACGCAGTATTGCAAAATAAAAAGATTATCCTCAATTCTTGCACCTTCTGTGAACCCGGATTGATTTTCCTTTATTTCATCACATATTTTAATATGTTCTTCAATTTCATTTTTAATTAATGTCATGAATTGTTTGTAGGATGTATCAGTTAGTGAGATAGGACTTAAATCTTTTACAGTTGGGTTCCTCTTTTTTTCTATCATACTTGTTATAGATGTTTTCCATGATGTTGGTTTATGTTCCTTTGTTAGCTCTTTATTGAAACAATTTGTGAGAACCTGTATACATTGTTCACTTCTCATTAATACCTTATATAGTTCTGGCTTCAGACCATCTGGACCTGGTGCCTTCTTCCCTTTGAGCTTTTGTAAGCACCTTCTGACTTTATCTGTGGTTATTACTGGTTTATTCATGGGTGTTACAGAATTTTTTACTGTTATTGCCATGTCCATATGTTCTCTTAGTTGTCTTGGAAATTGATGTGCCCCACTTTGTATCCTTTGGTATCTTTGCTCGTTAAGTCTTTTGTATTCTTCTTTTGAGTCATCGTCCCATTCTTCTGCCATTCGGTTTTCATGTTTACAATATATGGTTTTCCAATATCCAGTTAATTCTTTTTCAATTTCATCCTTTGGTATTAGTTCACCATTTTCATAATGAAGTTTTGTCTCCTTTATGGTTCTATCTACTCCTTTAAGCTTCTTTATGTTCTCCCATAATTTGTTATTTTTATTAGATTTTATTTCATCTGTAAGTTTTTTCTCATATTTTGTTATTTCTTTTGTTATAAGTTTCTGCACTTTTGCTTTCTGTTCTTTATACTGGTCCCAAAGCATATTCCTGGCATGGTCTTCTGCCTCATTTCGTCTCTTCCTATTAATTTCTCTTCTTTTTTTTATTTCCTTTCTTATTTCTTCTGTCATCCATGGTCTTTCTATCTTTTTTCCAGTTTTATCTTCTTTTTTCCTGTATGTTTTTAGTAGAGTATCATCTGCTGCCTGTTTCATGATTCTGTTCATCTCTTCCAACGTGTCTACTCTTTTGTTATGCATTTTATTTTCTAGGTTCTGTAGATATCTTGTCATCAGAACTGGTTCTGTACTATAATATCTAATATTGCACCATCTCCCATTTTTGTAATTAGGCTTTTTCACTTTACTCTTTAGATATATTTGGATTAAATTATGATCTGATAAATCGAATACATCTCGGTCTTCATCTATTTTCATCAGGTGGATGTGCCTACTCATAGCATTATTTGTCAGAGCAAAATCTATGACACTACTCATGTCGCTCCTCTGCCACGTGTAAAGGCCATCACATTCTTCAGATGTGTTTAGTAGTTTCAGTTCATACTCATCTATCCACTCCAAAATCATTTCTCCCTGTTTATCAAGTGGTTGATTCCCTAGCCCAGGTATATGTCCATTAAAGTCTCCTAAGATCATAAGATTGTTTTTACTTTCTTTCTGTATTATTGTTTCACATTCTTTTCTTATTTTGGTATTTCTCTTTTTATCATCTGGTCTGTTTCCTGTTGCAAAATATACTAATACAAATTTATATTCTACTTCATAAAATTTTACTCTAAAATATAAAAGATCACTATGTTTGTTACCTAGTTTTTCTACCTCTATCTGTTTATTCTTCTTATATATTACCATTAATCCTCCTCCTTTTTTGTCCCCTTCATCTCTATTGCTTGTTATATTACATAAATCATCTCGAAGTGAGAACTTATCTATTGTTAATTGTGTTTCAACTAAAAATACTAAATCATTTTCCTTATTTACCAATAATTCGATTTCAGCTAATTTTGTATGTGTCAGTCCTTGGATATTAATCAGATTTAGTGTTAGCTTAAGGTCGTTTACTATTTTATTTTTCCTATCATCTTCATTTAAGTCTACCGAAAATTTCCATCCTCCCATATTTTACCTTGTTTTATATATAGTCCGGTTTCCCCATTTTGTTTTCTTTCTTGTATCTCTTTTCTAAGCAAGTTCCCTGCTTCCCTCTCTCTTTTTGTCTGGTCTGGATTGATGTATATTCTCTGGTAGTGTTGATTATTCCTTAATGCTTTCGCTTTCTTTAAGATATTCCACTTTTCCTCCCCTGTTTTCATCTCGACTAAAAGGGGTCTTGGTTTCATTGGAAGAGGGATATTTTGTCCTAGCCTTACTGTCTTGACAATTTCAAACTCTGTCATTCCTATTTCCTTAAATATTTTAGAGCTATGTTCTCTGTCATTTGCTTCATTTTGTTCCCTGTTTATATCATTTTCCTTTAAATTATATATTACAAGATTGTTTTTTCTCTTTCTCTTGTCTTCTATTTCAAACAGTTCTTCTCTTATGGTTTCTGTGAGCTGCTTCCTGTCCATTTTGGATGTCCCATTTTTCATTTCTCTCTCCATTTCTTCTATTTGGCCTTGTTGCAGCTGTAGTTGTTGTTGTTGCTTCTGAAATTGTTGCTGCTGTTTATTTATTTTATTTATTATAAGGACGTGGTAAAGCCTTAAACATCGGCACCACTTAACAAATATTTTTGATGTAGAAAATCTTTGTATTTAAATCATAAAATTAATATAATAGATTAAAATATAAGTAAATGAATATACAGTATGAAAATAATATACATATGAAACAAAAATAAGTCAAAATAAAATAAAATAAAGTAAAATAAATATATACATACATATAATAAATTACAAACATATTTATGAATGCATATGAAATATATAAAACAAGAAAATAAATAAATGAAAATAAAAGAAAATGAAATAAGCTAAAATAAAATAGGATAAAATATGGATAAATCATTATAAAATAAAACCAATAATTTACATATGAAACACAAAAATAAAACAAAATAAAATAAAGTAAAACAAGATAAAATAAAATGAAATGAAATTTAAGAAGAAAAATAAAATAAAATTTAAATAAAATAAAATACGTAAAAAATACTCAAAAATACTAAATACGGCTATATACAATTGTAATAGATATAAACATATTTGTGAAAACTTAGTAAATATATATATATAGCTATATATAGAAAATAAGAAAAGAAAAGAAAATGAAATAAAATTAAGAATAAAATACGGATAAATCATTATAAAATAAAACTATATAAAATAATACATTTATAAACTGGCCCTACGTGACTAGGAGTGTTCATTTAATATATTTATTTTAACTGTCTAACTATACTTCTCTGAAATTTCTATTAAATTATATAAAGATAAAAAAATATAAAAAAGTTATACAAACTTACAACTAATGAGAATAAAAGAAGTACATGCATTTTCCTAAGTTTCCTGTTAAATTCTATAAAAAAAATATAAAAATAAATGTTTATTCTAATTCACAGACATATCATTTATTTGAGGTAGCATAGGACATTTAATATAAAGACAATAATATTAAGAAAAATTATTTATTTTAGTAATACTATAATAGCACCTTTCTCTATATTACCAGTGGCTCTAATCACTATCACCATTAATTCTAATTACATAGTCCAAAATTTCAACTTTAGTAATACTATAATAGCACTTTTCTTCTATATTATCAGTGGCTCTAATTACTGCCACCTTTTATTATTGCACTTTTTACGCTAATAAGATTTATTATGAATATTATTATAGTAATCTTCTCTATTATTATTATTATTATTATTATTATTATTATTATTATTATTATTATTATTATTATTATATTATTATTTGAAATTTGTATTAATTTTCAATTTTTTATTGCAATTTCAATATTGCTATCTCCTATTATTGTCATTTGTTGTAGACATCCTCTTTTCTCTTCTTCCCCACATCTTCCCTAAAATGTATTTAACTTCTTCTATGTTGTGAGGTTTAAATAGCCATCTCCCAACAACCTCGTTTAGGTCTTCTGCATGTAGTCTTTGGAGTTCAATGGAGTTATTTCTAAGATCTTCATATTCTGGGCAGATACAAATGAAGTGTATCAGGTCTTCTTCAACTCCACATATGTCACAGTTAATTTCGCCATTTGAGAACCTGTTTCTCCATTTTAGGTTCAAAGTATTGGATCTGGCCCTGAAAAGTATCACTGAGTAGAAGGAGTTGTCGTAATCTGAGCTTTCTTCAATTCCTATTTTCCATCTTCTGTACATTTGTAGACTATCTTTGCTTTCTATCTCTTCTTTCCATTGACGTAGGTCCCAAGCTTTTACTTTTTCAGAGATTTCCTTCTTGTCTAGCCTTTCTAGTGCTACTATGTCCATCATAACTTTGTCCATGTAGCCAAGTGCAGTCTTCCACCATTTTTTCCCTTCTGCTTTCATTTTTTCAAGAATGTGCTTTAAGACTTCTTTCTTTCCTTCTGATATTGATTTCATAAATTTTAACTTGTTAGTTATTATTCTTCCCTGCATTGATGATGCTCCAATCTCTCCTCTCAGAGTTGCAGTTGGGGTGTATCTAGTTCCTCCTAGTATCTTCCGGTACACTGTGTTTTCAATTGTTTGTAACTTGTCTATTTCTTGCTTTGTGAAGCACATTACATTGGATCCATATAAAATTGCTGGGAGTGCCACATTTTTCCAGTATGTTTTCCCTATAAGCAGTTTGTTGCAGCTCTTCTCAATGACTGAACCTGTTTGGCTGGCCAAGGTGTGAGCCTTATTTATGAGATGCATCTTCTGAGCCTTAAACATATTTTTTTCATTGTTTATATATAAGCCTAGGTATTTTATTTTGTCCACCACTATGATTTTTTCGTGGTTGTTCCATATTAAAAATCAATACATTGCTTTTCTCTTTGTTTATTTCTAGACCACATTCCCCACTTATCTGTAGTAATGTTCTAATGTTTGCAGCTGCGTCGTTTACTGATTCTGCTAAGATCAGGCCATCATCAGCAAAGAATAGACTGTTTATTTTTATGGAACCATTGTTGAATCCCTTTTCTTTCTCCAGTTCCTTAATTATTTTGTAAGTAACAAGTTTGAATAATGTAGTAGACCCTGTACACCCTTGTTTTATTCCGCTAGTAACCTTTATCTCTACATTTTCTATTTCACTTCCTAACTTAATGTAGGTTTTGTCATCTGTATATACTTGTGCAATGGCGCTTATTATTTCATGGTGAACCTTGTACTCTTTTAGAACTCTTATCAGTGATTCCCTACTTACTGAGTCAAAAGCCTTTTTGAAGTCAATAGAAACTACAATTAATGGTAGGTGTCTTCTGTATGATTCTTCCACGCAGTATTGCAAAATAAAAAGATTATCCTCAATTCTTGCACCTTCTGTGAACCCGGATTGATTTTCCTTTATTTCATCACATATTTTAATATGTTCTTCAATTTCATTTTTAATTAATGTCATGAATTGTTTGTAAGATGTATCAGTTAGTGCAATAGGCCTTAAATCTTTTACAGTTGGATTCCTCTTTTTTTCTATCATACTTGTTATAGATGTTTTCCATGATGTTGGTTTATGTTCCTTTGTTAGCTCTTTATTGAAACAATTTGTGAGAACCTGTATACATTGTTCACTTCTCATTAATACCTTATATAGTTCTGGCTTCAGACCATCTGGACCTGGTGCCTTCTTCCCTTTGAGCTTTTGTAAGCACCTTCTGACTTTATCTGTGGTTATTACTGGTTTATTCATGGGTGTTACAGAATTTTTTACTGTTATTGCCATGTCCATATGTTCTCTTAGTTGTCTTGGAAATTGATGTTCCCCACTTTGTATCCTTTGGTATCTTTGCTCGTTAAGTCTTTTGTATTCTTCTTTTGAGTCATCGTCCCATTCTTCTGCCATTCGGTTTTCTTGTTTACAGTATATGGTTTTCCAATATCCGGTTAATTCTTTTTCAATTTCATCCTTTGGTATTAGTTCACCATTTTCATAATGAAGTTTTGTCTCCTTTATGGTTCTATCTACTCCTTTAAGCTTCTTTATGTTCTCCCATAATTTGTTATTTTTATTAGATTTTATTTCATCTGTAAGTTTTTTCTCATATTTTGTTATTTCTTTTGTTATAAGTTTCTGCACTTTTGCTTTCTGTTCTTTATACTGGTCCCAAAGCATATTCCTGGCATGGTCTTCTGCCTGCTGCAAGCTCAGTACTCAGTTCGCAGTTGTCACACTGTTTTTTATTTGATTTGTTAACACTCTCGTTATGTAACTTGGCAGTCCGTAAAAAAATAGGAGAGATGGATGATATGAATTAAATTATTTAATAAGTTAGGGAAAGTTCTTAAGGACCGTTTTAAGAGAGAAATTTAAATACTTTTAAAAATCTTTAAAAGGATTTTTTTTTTTTTAATTTAGAATAGGTAGTTATGTCTCTGGTCAAATGGTTACATATGCTATTTCATAATAACTAATTACCTTTTGCAGTTTTTGTTATTATAATATATTTATTATTTTATTATGTAAAAAATCAGAAGAGGTTATTTATAAAATCTGTAACATAAATTTAATTAACAAGAAAAGAATATTGTCTTTGATGTCCCAATTAATGTGTTCATTTCACTCATTGAACTTTGTTTTAAACACTTATTTTACCTTTATTGGAGGGTATTTTCATGAATTTTATAGATTAGGCATAGTTTCACTTTTATCTGCTACTCTTAGCAATATTTTTATGAAACAATATGAAAGATTTATTCTTCCTGAATTCTTGGCAGAAATTAATTTCTGCCTTTCTGGATTAGATATACAGATGATATTTTAGTTATTATAGACAAAAACAGTTATCCTTATTAAAGTCTTACCCGTCTTAATAATAAACTGCAAGATATACAATTTACAGTTGAAGAAGAAGAAACAGTCAAAGTAATTTCTTGGATATTACGATAATTAGGAAGAAGAGAAGTGTTAGGAAAAAAGTTAGTAGGGATGTCGAAGCGAGGAGCGAGTGGGATACACGGGTAAAGAGGACTAGTGATTCACCTAAGCTGGAAGATGAGAGGAAAAAGGCTAAAGTAGTAGTTGATAGGTCTGCAGATGAATGGAGAGTTGTAGATAATAGAAATAAAATTAAGATCTCGAAAGTCAGTCAGCCTGTGACTTGCAGTAACAAGTTTGGCTGTCTTCCAGATGGGGAGGGATCAGAGATGGCCAATGGTAATGTTGGGTTTTCTAAAGGAAAGACTGAGGCATTGCTAATTGGAGACTCTATGACACGATACCTAGATACAAGGGTGTACGCAGAATTTTCGTTAGGGGGGGCCCAAATAGATTGAAAATAAAAGTAATTTTTTCCAAACACTGTCAGCCAAGGGTTGACGGCATATATTGACATAATATTTACAAATTACATTTACCTCTTAAAATATATATGTTAATATTGAAATTATGATTATATTTCAAAACAAAAGTTACGAAATTACAAAGAAAATTACAGAATCTAGTCTTACATTTATCTTACGATTTATGTACTTGAAGTAGTTGGTACTACGACAACATTAGACGTCGTGGATTTGCAGAAAAATTTTCGACAACTGCCAATTCAATTTCAGCTTTCTTCTCCAAAACTAATTTTCTGTGAACACTCAAGAGACAAAGTCCATTCAACCTGGATTCGGTCATCGTCGACCTTGTCCATGTTTTAACTCTTCTCAAAGTGCTGAATGTTCTTTCAATTGTGCTTGTCGAACATGGTTGAGCTATTGATATAAGTAAGGCATTTTTAATTATTGGGAAAAATGCCGTTGCTTCCTTGATCACTTCAACTATTTCCAAATTTTTTAGTTCCTCACGGTCGAGCTTCTTCTCCCTCCAATTCACATACCAGAGTTCAGCCTCACATTGAAGTCCTCTCAGTTCATAAAAGTCTTCAAATACTTTGATTTTCTCTTCAAATTCCTTATACGCAAGGGCAAGCATCAGCGACGGATGAAGTAATAAAAGAGAAAAAGCTGGTGAATTCTCTTCCGAGAATCTGCTCTCCAAGGAAACTGTGAAAGAATCCAGGTATGGTATTAGAATAGTCCTCATCCAATATTCTTCATCGGTGGTAGCAGGAGGATTCGAGCGATGTTTCTGGGATCCACCACTCTTGGTGGCTGAAGATCAACCATAAGATTTTCAGCTATCTGCTTTATCCTTGTATAAATTTCTTTTATCGTATCGTTGCTGTTTGAGCGGTGATCTTTCACAAGTGAAAGAATTTTCTTCACATGGTTCGAGCATTGAAGAAGGTCTAAACTCTTCGACTGTAGATTATTCACGACTGGTTCCAACAAAGCCGAATATTTGACTATAATGCAGGTTGATATATATATATATATATATATATATATATATATATATATATATATATATATATATATATATATATATATATATATATATATATATATATATATATATATATATATATATATATTATGGATATAACAATATATATATATATATATATATATATATATATTTTTTTATATATATATATTATTTTTATTATTTTTATATTTTTCTGTTTATATATATATATATATATATATATATATATATATATATATATATATATATATATATATATATATATATATATATATATATATATATATATATATAACAGGTTTTGTGGCAGCACAATACAGCTGAAATGCATTTTTTCTTGTAGCAACATTACCTACTTTTGCCAAGTTTTCCAGACCCTGCACTATATCCACAAAATGTGTCATGAATATTGAAATACTGCGGTATTTTTCTGACCATCGCGTCTCGCAAAACGCTGGAATACTGCGTATGTATTTTCTTCTCAAAACGGATCCACGAAAGAAATTGATAATGTCTTTAATAGTGGATACAGTATTGCGGATTTCAGATACAGAGTTCAGATCGTTTACTACAAGATTCAGTCGATGACTCGCACAATGAAAATATAAAGCTTTTTTGTATTTTTCTCGCATTATTCTCTGTACTCCTCCTTCTTTCCCTGCCATAGCTGAGCAGCCATCGTAACCTTGTCCAACGCACTTGTTTGGATCTAGGCCATTCTTGTCAAGAAAACAATCAATAGCACTTGCTATGGTTTTTGCATCCATGGCTTCTAATAATGCAAATCCAATGAATTCTTCACGAACGCACATTTCCGTCTCATCAAAAAATCTGATTCCAATAGATAATTGTTCATTCCCAGATATATCAGATGTTTCGTCAGCTAAAACAGAATATGTATATGCTTTTTTGACATCTGCAATGATCACGTCGGTCACAACACTCCCACACAGATCAATAAGTTCATTTTGTATTCTTGGTGATTTATAAGTAGCATTTTTGGCCCCACCTGTAAGGTGTTTCAACTCATTATTTCCAGAATCTATTTGCAAACGAATTAGATCTTCGAAAATCCCTTCATGTTGTTCTGCACCTCGTAGAGGTAAATCGTGTACCCCACAAAAAATAATTGTTGTTATTACAGATGAAATTAACTTTTTGTTTTCTGCCAAGAGCGCCTGATGTCCAGTTACCATTTGCATGTCCACTGCTACATCTTCCAAGAAGGATTTCGCTGCTCGTGCAGCTTCTAAGTGCCACCTACTTTCAACATGGCTCTTGCAATATTCATGGATATTCTTGAATTTCGTGAAGGGTTTCACAACAAAGGAACTCTGAACTCCCTGTATAGTCCTTGCGGGAAAAAGAACGCAATGCAGACAGAGTGCTCCCTTCAAATATCTTGAATATACCAGCCAGGGAGAATATCTTTCAAGCCAACTATGCACGAATTTCCTTTTGAGATGTGTAGCGTCATTTGCAAAATCATAACTTGGAGGAGGCTTCCAATGATTTTTCAGCATTTCTCTTTTTGTGTCAGACGGCACAACACCTGATTTCCGTACCTATTTGTATGTATATTATAATATAATATATATTATCCCAACTCTACTGTGGATCAGAAACTATCTTCTGCTGTCACTAGGCCCAGCAGGGATAGGCTGATGGCTTTCTTTTCTTAAAAAGAAAAAAAAATTAATATATATATATATATATATATATATATATATATATATATATATATATATATATATATATATATATATATATATATATATATATATTTTATATATATATATATTTTATATATATATATATATATACTAGTAGGAGGTCCTCTTGATGAAATTTGAAGGAATCAATTAGAAGATACAAAGATTAAAGTTAAGAGAAATTATTAAATTTACAAGTTATTTAAATATATATTTTCTTGAGCTTTCGTTCCTAAAGCTGGAACCTCCTTCAGAAGTGATATATTATAAACTAACATTTCAAAAAAAAAAAAAAATTAGTTAGTTATGTTAGTCAAGATATCAAAGTTTCATATATATATATATATATATATATATATATACATCTAAATATATATATATATATATATATATATATATATATATATATATATATATATATATTTTACATATATATATATATATATATATATATATATATATATATATATATATTATATATATATATATATATATATATATATATATATATTATATATATATATATATATATATATATATATATTGTGTATATATATATATATATATATATATATATATATATATATATATATATATATATATATATATATATATATATATATATATATATATATATATATATATATATATATATATATATATATACATATATATATATATATGTATATATATATATATATATATATATATTTATATATTTTTATATTTATATATATATATATATATATATATACATTTTTACTATATATTTAGTGTTGTTGTTTACTATTTAATATATATATATATATATATATATATATATATATATATATATATATATATATATATATATATATATATATATATATATATATATATATATATATATATATATATATATATATATATATATATAAATCTTTATATTTATATATATATATATATATATATATATAGATACAGATGAACTTTCTAAACGTTTTTTTTGTTTTTTTTTAAAAAAACATGTTTTTTTTGACCAAAGGCCAAAATTTTTTGTTTTTTTTTGTTTTTTTTTAAATTACTTATTTTTCATATATATCAAGTCTTTTTAGGGTATTTAGCATTAAAATACAGTAAATACAATATGTTAAAAGAGGTATACAATATATAAAGTAGAGTTTAGTACTTAATAAAGTTTTATTAATGAACTAAGGCAGATATAATTTTTACATTTACATGATCTGATGATTATGATTTGCTCTTTAAATTATCACTATTATTATTATTATTATTATTATTATTATTATATATATATATATATATATATATATATATATATATATATATATATATATATATATATATATATATATATATATATATATATATATATATATATATATATATATATTATTACAAAGCCCAATACTTATCATCTAATGCACTTAAAAAGACTAACTGATTGATATGCTCGGAAGTCAATCTATTCCTTTCATTTGAGCAAACATTGTTTAATAATGATACTGTTAGTTCTGACGAGACTGACGTCGCATTTCACTATGGTAAATCGTCAGTGTAAGGTTCATCCCTTGGCCCAGGTAAAGCACAAACCATACCCCCACAAAACCCCGCCATTCTTCTTATTATGCACCTTATTCGCCTCTGCCAAACTCACATCTCTCTCCTTCAGACATTCGTTAACTGACTCAATCCACTTTTCTATTTTTTCTTCGATCTCCCAGCTGGTCGGTTTTCAACACACTCGCCACTATACATCTGCTTAAAAACCGACTATCATTCATCCTTTCCACATGACCAACCATCTCAACATATTTCATTTATTCTCACACTCTTTCTTCACACCATACAACTCTCTAATATGTTCAGCCCTTAGTTTATAGACACTCTTCACCTAGCATGCCCTTGTAAGATTATCCATCTGAACACATTGAACTTAGATCTATCCCTTTATTCCAGACCATAGTCTCGCTACTATACAAACACAGGTAACAACATACTGTCATGTAAGACCCTATCGCACTCAAGACTTAGTCCTTTGCATTCACCAATGATTTAATTGCACAAGCCACCTTCCTGCCATCACAACTTTCCTACTAAACTCTGCATCTCGTCCGTTCCCTTCCCATCCAACATATACCCTAAATATTTAAACTCAGACATCTTGTTCCAGCTGCTCACCATCTAACGTAACTTCACACTGAGGACTGGGTCCTCATTCACAACCATAACTCTAACTCTTATCTACATGCTTACTTTCAAAACCCTCCTACACACTCTGCCAAACTCACGTAACCCTCTCAAACTCTTCAGATTCGCCACAAACCAAATCATCCGCATATATTAGAGGTTGGGCACCCTCCACTCATCTCCATCATTCTAACACCATTTCCTGTCACGCCCACTTCAATTCTTTTTCATAACCCCATCCATATACAATTGAAATAACCAAGGAGACATAACACAACCTGCCTCACTCCGCTATTAGTACTAAACCAATCACTTTTGACACCATTTATTTTTACACACGCCTCACTATCGTCATACATACTTTTGATTCCATTCAGAAGCCTATCACCAACACTATATATCACTAACATCTGCCATAGACCTTCCCTATTAACCCTATCATACCCCTGTTGCAAAACCATATAAAACTGAAATACAATTTATTCTTCCTCTCCCTCTCATTTTCTCAATCATTTGCTTCAATGTAAAGATTTGAATCCACACACCCTCTACTACTAAACGCACCTTGTTCTTCACCAATCAGTCCTTCAGTCACTCGACGTACTCTTTTGACCAAAACACCAGCATATATCTTCCCTACAACACTCAATAAACTAAATACTCTATAATTTCTACAGTTCCCTTTATCTTCCTTACCCTTATATAAGGGTACTATTACTGCTCTCCTCCAATCCCTCGGAACTATACCCTCCATAAACGCTTTATTACACAACTTCAAGATCCAATCAATCACCATCTTGCCTCCGTTCTTGATCATTTCACCAGTAATTTCATCTATACCTGCAGATTTACCTTTCTTCAACTTTCTCACTCTACCCATTACCTCCTCCTTACTAATGAACTCATCCCCAAAATACCTATTCCTTCTTGTACCATCAAACCCACACACAGTCATTATCACCTCTTCATTACTGCCATTATTATACAGATTTTCAAAGTGTTCTTTCCACACTTCACTCACAGCCATTTCATCAGTTACAAAAACACCATCCCTATTCATTATTCTAAGCAGGTTCCCCTTATTCTAATTCTTAACCTTTCGCGCTTCCTTCCAGAAGAGCTTCCTATTCCCTTGTATGTCCCCATTCATCCTTCTTCCAAACTGTTCATTTACCTCTTCTTTTCTCTTACGTATGCATCTTTTAGCATTCCTTTTTCCTCCTTATATAATTCCAAGCATCTTTCTTTTGAAACTTCATTATCATTTGCTTTTAGTACATTCAACCACACTTCTTTTTTACTTTTAACCGCTTGCATCACCTCTTCATTCCACCACTCACTGTTAACATTCTTACTTCCTACTTTAGCACACCCACATACTTCTTTTGCACTGCTAACAATTGCTTCCTTCATTTGCTTCCAGATTTATTCAGTTTCAACTTGT
>JABUQX010114466.1:5000-7500 GCA_015478945.1 Trachelipus rathkii | reverse complement strand
GCTCCCCCTAAATGAAGTCCTGCCTACGCCCATATATATATATATATATATATATATATATATATATATATATATATATATATATATATATATATATATATATATATATTTTATTATTATATATATATATATATATATATATATATATATATATATATAAATAATATAAATATATATATATATATATATATATATATATATATATATATATATATATATATATATATATATATATATATATATATTTTTACTATATATATATATATATATATATATATTACAATTTACAAACTGCTCCCAGGAAGGGTCAAGACCCTGTCAGCGGGGCCAGCACTCTTCTGAATCTTCCTCTATCTTCCGAAACTCCATCTTCCCTCAGCTCCTGCATCGACGGCAATCCATGTCTTCTCAATGAGTCCTCCACCGAGCTTTCCCATCTCTTCCTAGGTCTTCCTCTTGGTCTCGTTTCCTCTGGTCTCCACTCCCATCTCTTTTTGGCTACTCTCCCCTCTTGCATCCTCTCCAGGTGTCCCCACTACCTCAATCTAGCTGCATCCATCTTATTCAATATAGCCATCACTCCAACCTCCTCCCTTATTCTTTCGTTTCTCTGTCTGTCTCTTCTAGTCTTTTCCATTATCGCTCTCAAAACGTACATCTTCGCCGACTGTATTCTACTATCCTCTCTTGTTGTCGTACTCCATGTCTCTGCTCCATATAGTAAAATCGGTGTTAACACACCTTCAAAGATCACCCTTTTCACCTCCACACCCATTTGTCTATCTTTCAGTATGGGATACACTGCTCTTACTGCTCCCCATACTGAGCTATCCTACTTATGATCTCTTGTACATTTCCTCCCTCTCTTCCAAATACTCCACCCAAATATTTACATTTCTCCACCGTCTTTATCTCAGTCCCCTCCACCTCTATTCTCAACTCTCTTCCTCCTTCTTCTCTACTGATCACCATGATCTCCATCTTTCTGCGTTTATGTCAAGCCGGCCTCCTCAGCCTGTTGGCAAAACATATCACTACCTCTCTCAACCTGTCTCCCTCTTCGCTCCAGCACGCCAAGTCATCCGCATATGCCAAAATATCACCGTCCAAATCTCCGATTTCTTCTCTCACTTTCTTTATCACTACATCCAGATACGATACAAACAAAATTGGTGACAACACGCTTCCTTGTTTAACCCCTGTTCTCACCTCGAACCATTTCTTATTCTCATATTCTGTTCTTACATTACATTTGCTATTCCTGTACAAACTCTCCAGAGCTCCTCTCAACTTTCTACCCACTGCATATTTTCTCTCCAGCACTCTCCAAAGTCTCTCTCTAGGCACTGAATCGAAAGCTTTCTTCAGATATATGAAAGCTATATATGCTCGTTTGTTGAATTCCCATACCTTTTCCAACGTAATTCTCAGAGCGAACAAGAGATCCGTCGTGCTGCTCTTCCCCCAGTCTGGGCTCTACTACTATTCTCAACCTTTTCTCTAAAATTCTCTCATATGTTTTTGCCAGATGGTTCAACAAGGAAATTCCTCTGTAGTTTTTGCAGTCTTTTGTATCTCCTTTTCCCTTATATATTGACACTATAATTGACTTTCCCCATCCTTCTGGTACTTCACTCTCGTTCCAACACCTATTAAACAGTTTCAAAATTTCTTCTTTCATTTTCTCTCCTCCCTCTTTTATCAATTCTATGGGTATCCCATCTTCACCCGGTGCCTTACCGTTCTTCATCGCTTTCATAGCCACCTCTAATTCTTCCATAGTTATCTCCTCCCCCTCCTCATCTTCCTCTCCCTCCACCATCTCTTCTCCCTCCTCCTCCCCCTGTTCATTCACATTTAGCAGTTCACTGAAGTACTCCGTCCATCTCCTGTTTGTGTCTACTGATTTCACCAAAACTTCTTGCTTATCCTTGATGTTGCACACTTTCCTCTTTGATTCTCTATATGTTTTTGCCAGTCTAAAAATCTTCTTCCTTTCTGCCCTCCCATCTTCCATCATTTCTTCCACCTCTCTCTTTGCAGCCTCTTCTTTTACTCTTTTTTTCACTCTCTCTGCATCATTTCTTGCCTCCACATACTGAGCCCTTGTTTCTACGGTTCTATTTTTCAGCCACCTTTTCATCAATATCGTTTTCCTCTTTATTGCCTCCTTCACTTCTTCAGTCCACCACTTTGTGTGTCTTTTCTTCGTTCCTCCTACCCATCTTTTGTCTAGAGTCTCCTCTGCTACCCTTCTTATCGTTTCTTGTATCCTCCATCTTTCCTACTCCTTCTAATTGTTCTAAGTCTTCATTTATTTTTCTAATATATTCCCTTTTCTTGTCACATTCCTTCAGTGATTCCACTTTAATTACATTTCTCTTTTCTTTATTCTGCAGCTTTTCTGCCTTCACCACCAGGTCCGTCATCAACAATATATGATACGAATCCATTGTTACTCCAGGTATTACTTTAACATTCCTTATTATCCTAATATCAG
>JABUQX010114465.1:40000-51713 GCA_015478945.1 Trachelipus rathkii | reverse complement strand
GTTGTACTTCGTTCAGTTTCGGAAGGGGGTGTTTAACCGTTTCGCATTTATCGTAAAATAATATAATATTTTTTTTTCTTTATTCCCACTGATCCCCACAGACTGGGGTGGGGTGCCCTACATGCACTGGAAAATAGTAATTAAGTGGAAGAACATGAACTAAGTCGAAAAAAAATCTCCCCATACCCTTAAGTGCTTATGATTTTGAAATCTCTAGACATCTGCTAGTTGTGGATTTCATACTTGACATTAAGAAATTATTTCTCATTTTCGAAAGTCTCCTTTAGTTGAACTGAATGAGCAATTGGAATGGAGACATAATCTCCATTGTGGAGAAAAACATCGTTTAAGCTAATTTGGAGGTGTTATTGAAAAGTCTCCACTCAGAAGGAATGCATTTATTCTCAAAATAGTAAATCAGATCTGGAAGGTTACGATAATCATTATTGCAGCGAAAAAATGATGATACCATGAAAAAAAGCTGCTGGTAATAAAAGGTTATTCAATTTCTGGTTGTTATCAAGAACTTCCACTGCTTCTTTAGGTAGGTTTAAATTCCTCAAAAAATCAGTGAGCTCTCCATGTGAACAACTAAGCAGCAAAAAAAAAAACATTTTCATCAAATTTTAGGTACTACCCAGCTTTATCACCTTCTAAAATCTATATCAATTTTCACGCCCTACAGTTTTCATAAAGAACCGGGGTAAGAGGAATTAACTGGAAGGTTATTCATCTCCAAATGAAGCAGGCTGTGTTACAAGGAGGAGATTGAAATGACGCTGCTATTTCAAATTTTTGCCCTGTAGTCATCAACATAATTTTAGGGCTCTTTCCACTTCACTAGTACTCCAAAAGGCATCCTTTTTCTTATCATTTTCCACAGTCTAAGCCCCTTAACACAAGTGAAGTCTACTTCATTAGGTTAGGTCTGTTGCCAGTAATACTAAAGGAAAAAATTTTTGAGGAAAAATCTCATTATTTGATACTATTTAATTTTCTCAAAATTTTAAAATTTTGATACTATTTAATTTTCTCAACGATTTTGAAAATTAATATCAATCCCACTCTAACCTAACAAAACAAATGAAGTAGGTTGAAGTATTAGATATTTATGGAATCTCAAAAAATTATATAGTAAAGAATAAAAAATCATGCTTAAATTTACTTTATATATATATATATATATATATATATATATATATATATATAATATATATAATATATCTACATATATATATATATATATATAATATTATATATATATATAATATATAATATAAATAATAAAATATATATATAGATATATATATATATATATATATTATAATATATATAATATATATATATATATATATAGATATATATATATATATATATATATATCTATAATATATATATATATATATATATAATATATATATAGTATATATATAAAGAGAGATAATGAGTACATTTACAAACCTCTGACTAAGATCGTCCTTCTTATGAATGTCCCTTTCTAATTTGACCAAAACCTGGTGGTTCCAATTCCACATAAATTGGCAAGACGACCTACTTCTAAAAGGCATAATACTTACTCTTCTCACTCCGATCCATAACTGTAATAGAATGAAGTAGTTTTAAAATTCAGAAAAATAAAATAAATAGGAAGCAATATTAAAGTATATTTCTTTAAAATTAAAAACAATATAATCCTGAGGTAACTTTATAATAAGAAACTTTCGTTGCTCTCAGTCAAAAGAGTAGGAAGCTGAAATAATATTTATTAAGTCAAATTCGAACTGAGAGTCAGTAATCGATCTTTTTTTTCCGGATCTACTCAAATTGAAAAAAAAATATATACATACAACCATCAGATCATATATATATATATATAATAATATAGATATATATATATAATTAATATATATATATTAGATATAATATATACGAATAATATGGAAACGTAGAGATATATAATATTTATAGATATATGATATAAATATATATATAATATATATATATATATATATATATATATATATATTAATATATATAATAGTATATATATAATAATATATAATATGATAGTATATATATATATAATTGAGATCCAATATCCGTACTAGTAACATGAAATGGTTTTTCCAAGTAAGCTGTACGGCATAAATTTAAGATGAATGATGCAGCTTGATACATGAATTAAAAAATTCCTAAAATATATCCAGACCAGATCTAAAGATTAGCTAAAAGAAACGATTCATGTTTGGATTGAAACATTCCGTTTGTGAATGTATTTTGTATCACAAAAACTACATTAAAAATTCAAAAATAAGAGAAGAAAAAAAATAAAACATTCAAAACATGTTACTTAAGTAGTACAATGATATGGAAAAATAAAAACTATTTTCAAGGACTATGTAATGAAATTAGCTCAAAATCATAAAAAAAGAAATTTTTAGTAATAATAAAAATAATTATAAAAAAAAAACAAATGAAAAAAATTGCTTAAAAAACGATTATTTTTGCATTTACAATACTTATAATATATAAATATATATATATATTTTAATTTAATTTATTTTTAAATAATCTATCAACTAAATATAATTAGAAATTGAAATTGTTATTTTTTTATTAAATATATATATATATATATATATATATATATATATTAATATATATATATTATATATATACAAAAGGGTGGCCCGTTAATGAGAAAGTTAACGTCGTTAATTTTTAATCTTTAACAAAAAATATTAACGACGTTAATCATTAAAGCGTTTATCGGTAAAAGCGGAAGTTAACGTTAATCGTTAACCGTCTTCACAATATGTAAGAATAGTAATAATTATTGTTAATTTTCTTTTATTATAATAATATTCCTAACAATATTGATAATGATATTAAGCCTATCAGACAAATTAATTAGGCTTTGACCTATAGCAGATGCTTTTAGCCGCTGCCGAAGAATACTTCCAAGCGTAAAGAACCTATTAATTAATACTCAATACCGGGTGTCCGTAAAGGAATTTCCCAGTTTCAATGCCTTATTATAACAGCAAATCATATCATATCATATCATATCATACATCAAATTGAAGAGTAAGTTGCATAATTTCGAATATGCACTTGCGCCAGAACGAGTTCTTGATAGGTCGACATACGCGCATCGCGCAAATCAGATGTAGTCTTCTCTAGTGCGTTGCCCCACATACTGGACAATGCGAGCCTGAGCGTAACCTTTCTGTGTTCTACAATTGCTAAGTGATCTGTAATTACGATATCACTTGCGTATCGTTTTTACGTTTCCATGCTGATCCTCCATGCTGCCAAAAACATTCGTCCGATGTTATAGCAATTTGCCAAACTAATGGATGTCTTGTAAAGCCAAAAGTACAGGACGACCCATAAAAGTGACTAGTAACAGGAATGTGGGACCGTTATCAGGGCCTCGTTTCTCATATACCTAAGAAATCGTTCGGAGAGGCAAGTCACGAACTGAAGGTGCCCAAAACGACGGTGTGAAGGTGTTAAAGAAACGTTTACACATGCGTGCATACCGGTTGCAGTTTGTACATGCTTTAAAGCCGACGACTAGGCTCTACGGTTTACCTTTGCCTGTGCAGTGTTAGGTCGAGACGATGACCTTCTAGATCGTATAGTGTTTAGCGATGAGTTCACCTTTCATCTCAGGGGTAAGGTGAATGCCCATAATGTTGATCGGCGGTCTAAAATCCGCATTGAACTTGTAGAACACGAACGTGATTCCCAAAGGTTAACTTTTTCTGCGCCACATCCCGACGCCAGGTCTACCGACCTTTCTTTTTCGCAGAAGCCACCGTAAACAGGGGTCGCCTATCTCCATATGTTACAACAAATGCTCTTTTCACAATTATTAGAGGATGAAGCGGTAAATTTTATATGGCAGCAAGATGGAGCCCCTCCACATTGGAGTCACAATATGCGTGCCGTGGGTGAACGACTTACTCCCAGATCGTTGGGTTGGTCAAAATGTCAGACGACAGAGCTCTATATATCTGGCCCCCCGTCCCCGAGTTAACGCCCATGCGATTTCTTCCTATGGGCTGCCCAATTATACGCAGAGTTAAACGCAGAATTGAACATGCCTTTCCTTCCATTACTCCGGATCTGTTAACCATGTTTGGGAGGAATGGATTATCGGCTGAATGTATCCCTATAACGAAGGGGGCACAAATTGAACATATGTAGGAAAAAACTCTGTTCAATGACCTTCACTTTGATGTATAATATGCTGTTGATATTGTATATTACGCTGTTATAATAAAGCATTGAAACTGGGACATTCTTTTACGGACACCCGAGTAGTATATTATTGTAAAATAATAGGATATGTCAACTTAGAATTTTAATACAAATAGAGTAAATTTTTATAAGTACAAACTCGCTGATGCAGGCCTATTCTGATATTTTCACTAGTCGCAAAGAAGCAAGTCAAGTAACTTAACAAAGAAGTTAATGACTCATTGAACGGGCAACAGTTCCTATCTTTTTTTCTTCAGCGAATCAATAAGAAATGAGAATACAGCAAAAGAAAAACGGTCAAACATTCTAAACAGGATAATAACCGTGTAAGAATTTAAACACATCTTGACCAATTGAGAGGAGCGTTTTTAGGAAATGTGCGAAATAAAGTTTGTATCAAAATCGAAATCTTAATTACAATTTAAAATTCTGATAAAAAATATTTTATAAACTCGGAAATTAAAGTAACGATTAACGGATGTAAGGAAAAATTTTAACTCGTTAATAGTCCGTTAATTTTTTTCGAAATTAACGAAAGCGTTAAAATGTTAACGAAAACATTAAACCGCAGTTAATAACGGATAACCGTAATGCCCACCTTGTGATATATAATATATATATATATATATTAATCATATATATACTTATATATATATAATATAATATATATATATATATATATAATATATATAGTATATATATATATATATATATATATATAATATATATATATTATATACACAAAGGTCGCACGTTAAGAGCAAAGTACACGCCGTTAATCCTAATCGTAACAAAAAAAGTTAACGCGTTAATCATTAAAGCGTTCATCGGTAAAGAATGAACGGAAGTTAACATTAATCGTTAACGTTAACCGTCTTCAAAATAGTGGGAGATAGTAATAATAGTTGTTCATTTTCTTTTATCATGAGTGCAGATATCAAATATTTAATGAAAAATTATATATATATATAATATATATATATATATATATATATATTTATATATATAATATATTATATATAATATTATATTATATATATATATATTAATATATATAATATATATATATAATATATATATATATATATATAATATACCAACTTTACAGTTTTAATACAAATAATGTATATATTTTTTATAAAATTACAACGCTATTAGGCCTACTTATATTTTTCACAAGTCACAAAAGAAGCAAGTTCAGTAACGAACGAAAAGAAGTTAATGACTCATGAAGGACAGGGGTCCAATATTGGGCTCGGCGAAAACAATTTTCACCCCCCCCCCTAAAAATGGACATAAAAAATTTGGCAATTTCAGCCGATGGAGAACACTATAAACACCAAAACTGTAAGCTTTTTCTGCCTCTCTAAACTTCGTTTTGGGTGTTTCTTGTGTCTGACTGTAGTCATGCTTTCAGAAATTTCAAATTTTCAAAACCCATATGTTTTTACATTTTTCGATTCAACTGCTACAATTTTTTTCGAAATGATTTCAAACTGGAAATATGGATAGATAATTGTCATTGTCCGAAAATGAAAAAAGTAGATTGTCAATTATTTTTTTATATTTTTGCCATCAGAAATCTAACGATACGATACGACTTATACGAGTGAAAATGAAAAAATGCAGGATAATTTTTCTCTACTATGCGAACTGCGATGAAATTTCAGAGCATACCGTAGTCGGGGGAGATGCGCATTTTACTTAGATCAGGGTGGCCAACCTTATGCATACCATACGCAAATTTTTTCCCAGACGAGTTCAGATGCGCCATAATATATATATATAGAATATTATAATATATAATATATATAATATATATATATAATATATATATATATATATATAGTATATTATTATATATATATTTATATTATAATATATATATATATATATATATATACTATATATATATATAAAGAAATCACGGAATTCATCTATTAATTATATTTTTAGAATTCTTTGATTTAAAAAATACGACCCTAATTACTAATATATGTTCACTATGAAAAAAAATAAAAAAAGGCAAATAATTAGGAAATATGAGAAACACTGCCTCACTCATCACTGATGAACATAAAATTTCACTGATGATCATTGAACGATGCTTTTATTCACACGGAAATTTTAATATCAGTTTCAAAATGAGTTTCGGGAAATATATTGAATCATGAGAGTCGGCGCTACAAAAAAAATGCATAAACATTACGATATTTGTTACATACTTCTTTATATCTTGCCAGATTTAGCAAATTTCTAATAAAATGAATTTTAGTTTTCATTAAATAAATTAGTAAGAAATGGCTGACGTAGCCCAGTTAAAATATAAAATCTCCCAAAAATTAGCCCGTAGCAATGCGCCATTTATAATCATCCAATGTGCCACGTTTGGCGCATGCGCCATGGGTTGGCCACCCCTGACTTAGATAATTTCTTTGTATATGCAGTAGTTTTGAATTTGTTCTTTGAACAAATTTCAAATATATTTTTTGGAAATTTGAAATTTTTTTTGAGTATACAAAAAGATTATTTAAGTAAAAAAGATGCATCTCGCCAGACAATACAAGCCCTGAAAATTTGATGTTGATCGGACGAGTAGAAAAGAACATATATCAAAATTTCACTTTACCGAAAAAATCGTTTTTAGACAATGAAAAACCCATAAACATACTAAACGGGATAATAACGTGTAAGAATTAAAGACATTTGAGCCATTGAGAGAGTGTTTAGGAAATAAAGCATTTTTTGAAATATTATAGGCGTTATAGCCGGGTAGCGGTATTTTTAAACTTTACGTTTTAAGTACTCCACCGAAAAAAGAACGCACCTCATTTACAAAAGAAGTAAGCAATTGGGGTGATAAGAAGTAGTTGAGAGAGAGAGAGAGAGAGAGAGAGAGAAGAGAGAGAAGAGAAGAAGAGAGAGAAGAGAGAAGAGAAGGAGAGAGAGAGAGAAGAAGAGAGAGAGAGAAAGAGAGGAGAGAGAGAGAGGCAGAGAGAGAGAGAGAGAGAGAGAGAGAGAGGAGAAGAGAGAGAGAGAGAGAGAAGAGAGAGAGAGAGAGAAGACGAAGAAGAGAAGAGAGAGAGAGAGAGATAGAGAGAGAGAAGAAGGAGGAGAGAGAGAGAGAGAGAGAGAGAAGAGGAGAAGAGAGAGAGGAGAGTTTTCTTCCAAGACTGATCATGAGAAAAAGAAACAATATTTAGGACAGTCGAGTGTTTAAGGTGTTTCGAAATTGTGTAGGTGTAAGATTATGTTGAGTAGATATATGAAAAAACTTGTTTTCTTGCCCCCATCTCGAGATACGAAGATGGGTCAGAGGATTCATCCTTCAATGGTGAAAACGTAATGAGGTTGAGTCGTCAGTATAAGAAAGGAAGAAGATAAAGTGAGATAAGAAATCATTAGTGAAAAGTAGAAAAAGAGCTGATGAGAAAACAGAACCCTGATCACACACCACTGTGATATTTGTATATCGTGAAACAGTGATTGTTCTACAACAGATCTTTAGAAAGCGCCGGAAAGGATATCACGAGAAGGATAGAATAGATACCAAGGAGGGAAGTTTAGAAATCAAAGCTCGTGCCACTCTAAAGAAAGCTCTCGATATGTCGAGCCCCACAACAAAAGATCCACCTATTGTAAGATAAAGAAATCACCAATTACCAATTAATTGTTCCTTAATGAAGCCATACTGATCATCTGAAATAAGATTAGAAGATTTAAGTAGTTTCCAAATCTTCCTCATAAGTAGACTCAAAAAGGATTCTCTTAGTTGAAGGGTTGAGACGGGTTCTCTACTCCATCATATTATGAATAATCATATACTTCCATTAGGAGGGAAAGATTGAAGGTTGACAGACAAGACGCAACAGTTACAAGGACAGGTCATCTCAGCAGCTTCAAGTTTGAGAACGAGAGAAGGATACCGTCAAAACCGTAGCATCTTACTCATCTTAGTATTAAGATCATAGAGCCGAAATAATATATTTAGGAGAAATTGCAAATGTTAGAGATAAATGAGCTGGAGGGAGTGGTGGAGTTGAGTTGAGCGAAGATTTCAAGCTTAGCGAAGTAAGAATGAATATATACTGTCTAGAAGAAGTACACAGAGCAAAGCTAGATGATTCTCACACGAGAACAGTATAGAAGAATGATCAATTTTTAACAAAACACCCAGAATAGAGCTCCAGTAATAGAGAGACATGAATAAGCTCATTGTTGCAAATCTCGTCTATCTCACGGCGACTGTAACAAAATAAAGTGCTCTTAAATAATAATGATTATCTATCTACAAAAATCAAATTTTCCGTCCCTTTCTTCCGCTTATATATGTATATATGGTTCGTATATACGTTACTTATATTGTAATAAGTACTATATATATTTCTATATAGATAATAATATATATATATATAATATATAATATAAATATATATATATATATATATATATAATATATATATACTATATATATATATATATATATATATATATATATATATATATATATATATAATATTAATATATATATATATATATATATATAATATATATATATAATATATATATATATATATATATATATATATATATATATAATAATATAATATATATATAATATATAGTTAATATATATATATTATATATATATTCATCATCTTCCTTTTTTTTCCCCAAGGTGCGTGACATGCATCGGAAAAAGAGAATAGTAGAAGAATATGACAAGAAAATCGAAAGAAAGCCCAGCCTTATCGCCCCTCTATACCTATTAGTGCGAGTGAAAACTAGTCGCAGTCAGAAAATCCACCCTAAGAGGCTTCACGGGACCGCGACCGGACCCTCCTATGGCATATGTAAGTGTAGTTCATCCCCTGTCAGCGCGCCACAAACCATACCCCTCACAAAAACCCCGCCATTATCACCTACTATGCACCTTATTTTCAGCTTCCCTCATTTCTCCTTCAGACATTTTTCGGGTCAATCCCCCATTTTCTTCGGTCCGATTCCCAAAACACACTCACCCACTATACATCGCTTAACCAACCGACTGTCATTCAACCTTCCCACATGACCAAAACATCTCAACGTACTTTCATTATTCTCTCATTACCCATTTCTTCACACCACCCAACTCTCAATACGTTCAATCCTCATTTTATCAATCTTTTCGCACCTACACGCCCCTAAGTTGCCATCCGAAACATTGAACATTAGATAATATCCTTATTCCAGCGACCATAGTCTCACTACTATACATAATACAGTAACAAACATTACCCCATTGTAAGCGACCCTAGCGCAAAACTCCAAGGACTTACTCCCTTTACATCGCAACAACGATTTAATTGCACCAAGGCAACCTTCCTGCCATTCACAATTATTCCTACTACACTCTGCCATCATCCGTTCCCCTTTCACTCCAAAACATATATCCTAAATATTTAAACTCAACACTTGTTCCAGCTGCTCACCATCAAAACATAACTTCACACTGAGACTGTCCTCACTCACAACCATAACCTTACTCTTATCTACGTTTGACTTTCAAAACCTCCTATTTACGCACCCCTGCCAAAATCTCCTAGCCAATATAATATAATATATAATATATATATAATTATATATATATATATAATATATATATATATATATATATAATATATTATATATATAATAATATATATATATATATACTATTATATATATTATATATATATAATACGAAAATTCGAACAACAAAATATAGGGGGAAAATGCTGTGGCTCTCTATTTAGGAGATATCAACGTACACCACACTGAGTGGTTGGGCTCCTCTTTATACTGATAAGTGGAAAGGAGGCCTAAATCATTCAGTATTCTTAACTATGTGGCACAGTTGATTAAGGAACTTAAACATATTTCGGATCGTCCTAACCAATACTTAAATACACTTGACTTATGCTTTACCACTACCCAGGTCTCGTTATAATTACACCATTTTCCCTGCTATCAGTAACTCTGACCACAATCTTGTAGCTCTTAAATAATGACACTTTCTCTCCAGTAGCTCCACCTTGTCCTAAATAAACTTTCTGGCACTTTAACCGGGCTAATTTGAGGGTATTGCGTAGTTTCTTCGCTAATTACCGTTGGAATGAATTTGTTTTGGCTCGGAGGATGCCTCGGTGTCTGCTGAAAAGGTAAGGGCAAGGATCACCGAAGGGATGAGCAGGTTCATTCCATTTTCAACTAAATCATTTTTTCCACAAAAATACATGGTTCGATGGCACTTGTTCTAGTGCCAATCAGGAGAGAGACAATGAGTAATGGGGGAGGAAAAATTCTCGTTCTACCATCACTTACTAATTTTCATTCTGCCTGGAATCGTTGCAGGGATATTATTCGACAGGCTGAGTACTTTCATTAAAAGAAAGTGCGTTGACATTCTTGGTTCTCCTACTGATAAAAATTTCTGGCCTCTTGCTCTAATCATCTATAATAATTTCTGTGAATCTACCTTTCCTTCTCCTCCTCTTATTCGTTCTGACGGTTCTGTTACTAACACTCCTTTGGCTTCCTTTTTTTCATCTAATTCCACCCTGGAGGATTCCGGCACCCCTACTCCTTCTCAACTCAGGAGTCCTATGTATCTACCTGTCATTACACATGATCGGGTGAATGAGATCCTGAGTTGTATGAACATCAGGATGGCTAGTAGCCCGAATGGCATTCCTTCCCGTGTTTTGAGGGAGTGTGTTTCTGAGCTGGCGGCTGTCCTCGTTAAACTCTACTCTCTAAGTCTAAATACTAATACTTTTACTAAAAGCTGGAAGCGCGCGTATATTCAGCCGTTCCCGAAAAAAGGTAGCCACTCTGTTCCCTCTATTATCTTATAGCTCTAACCTGTATTCTGTCTAAAATCATTAGGCTCTCCTCAACTCTCATTTCGTGATCATATAGAATCTCATTCCGTTCTTTCAGATCATCAGCAAGGCATTCGACGCTCCAGGCCCACTGATGACATACTTTCCTACTTCACTGATGTATGGTCTTCTTCCATTAGGGATTATTGGGAGTCTTGTGTGGTGACGCTTGACATGTCGAAAGCTTTTGACAGGGTATGGAATCCGTCACTGTTCTCTAAGCTGCTTGTTTACTTTGGGTTCCCTCCTTCTCTTTGCTTTATCATATATAGTTTTCTTTCAAATCCTTCCATATCGGCTCTTGTTGATGGAGCGGCCTCCTCCTCCTTTCCTGTTAATTGTGATGTTCCTCAAGGTTCCGTCCTATCTCCAATTTTATGCTTACTTTTCATCAACAATATTCTTAGCTGCACTTCTAACTCTGTTCATTCTTATGCCGATGACTTAATTCTTCATTCTTCCACTAATTTCAAATCTGCTCCCTTTTTTGTAACTAGAGTCGCCTCTCGTCTTCAGGTTTCTGATTCATTTCTTGCCAACCT
>JABUQX010114465.1:30000-35000 GCA_015478945.1 Trachelipus rathkii | reverse complement strand
ATATATATATATATATATATAATATATATATATATTATTATTATATAATATATTTATTAGTAATATATAAAAAGTCTATATAAGAAAGCAAATTCTTTACCTCTAAAAGACAAAGTTGGTATTGTTTATTGGTCGAGATTAACGATTTCTTTTTAAAGTATATCTCATTATTAAGTAACTTAAATTGAAACCCTTTGTATAGGTTGCTATTATATAATCTTTTAGTGAATAGTTTAAATTAACCTTATAAAGGTTTATAAGGTTTAAACTATTTATTATTAATATTATTTATTATTATTATTATTATTATTATTATTATTTTATTATTATTATATTATCATATTTATATATATATATATATATATATATATATATTATTATATAATATAATATATATATATATATATATATATAATATATATATATATATATATATATATATATATATATTATATTATTATTATATATATACCGTAAAAGTGACAGGGAAAAGGGTTCATTTTTTGGGTTTTTTAGACAAATATAAAGCTGCCAAAATTCCATTTTGTATTTCATTAACAAAAGTAAATGATAAAATAAAACCTTAATTCCATAACAATACTATGGTAAAATAAAAAATAGAAACTTTCCTTACAAATAAACCTTATTTTGAACTTTTATAAAACTGTTTGGCAAAATTTTTTAGGGGGCAAAAGGGTTCACATCTGGGGAAAAGGGTTCTAACCATTTTGAGTTTTTAAAAAAACATATAAAACTACCAAAAATCCATTTTGTACTTCAATAAGAAAATTAAATGATAAAATAAAACCTTAACTTCATAAACAAATACTATGGTAAAAATATAAAATAAAAACTTTTCCTTACAAATATAACTTATTTTGAACTTTTGACAAAAAAAAGAAGGAAATTTTTTTTGGGGGGGCAATTTCAGATACAGGGAACATTGTTTAGTAACTTGTACAGGTAATACATTAGCGAACAATTAACCCTTTAAAGTCTTCAGTTTTGAAATAAAATGTCCCTTTAAGTAATTCATGGTGTAGTGTTTTGGACCATCTGTAACAGAAATGAATAAAGACTGTAATTTTTTTGTTTCACAAATACATTTGTAAAATTTTTTATTTAATTTTAAAACTCAAAAGCAATTGAAATAAACTATTTAAAAAACAAAAAAAAATTACATTTCTAATTGTGAACCCTTTTGCCTTGTTAAAAAAATGTTTTTTAAAGAATGTGATAATCTAAAATATTAAAATATTATATAAAATTACATACCTTAGTTATAATATTTTGCAGTTTTTAAAGCCAAATAATTGTAAAATAAAATATCCCGAAAATAAAAATCAATCTTAGATAAAAATTTGAAATTTTTAAAAATATGAACATGAAAAGTAAAAAAAAATTTAAAGTTCTAAATGTCACATATTAAAGTTAAATTTTATAAATATATTTCAAATTAAATGTTTGAAAAATACTTTTTTATTTTAAATGTTTTATTTTTTAAATAATTTACCCATTTTTATAATCTATTCAAACCATTTTTTTCCAAGGTGAAACCCTTTTCCACCTTGTTGAACCCTTTTCCTCATTTTACGTTATATATATATATATTTATATATATTATAATATATTTATTATATATAATATATATATATATAATATATATAATATATATATATTATATATATATATTATATATATTATATATATAATAATATATATATATATAAAATTATATCATATACTTTTGGGCCTCCCGTTTCTCTCCCACGAGAAACGGGTAGCCTCAACAAACTTTGTCACCTGAACTGAGTGAGACCCGCCAGTGAAGTTATGGGGTGTTATGTTAGCGTTGGTCAAAATACAGCAGCAAATGTCGTTGGAGTCGGGGAGAAGGACAGCTTTGCAGATGATACTTTTTTTTTTTCAAATAGGTATTCTTGACCAAAGGTTAGTAAAGATCGTGACTTCGGCAAGCCAAAATGTTTGCAACTGTTGCAAAAGCAACTTTTTGGCAACATGTAGTTTTTTGGCGTTCGAGATGTCAAATTAGGGGAATTTAAGGTCGGTGAGACCGATTTTAAGGTCTGGAAAACCGTTTTTGGAGTTTTTGACCTGATCTAGTTTTTTTTTTCTTTTTTGGTCCCAGAAGGGGGTCTTTAATGATCAGTAGAACCATTCTAATGATTCGGAATCAATTTATCGAATTCTTTTTAAACCCCGAATCGATATTTAAAATCGCCTTTTCTACGTGCTCTGGGGTTGACCTAGGTTACAACGGAAAAGCATAATCGAGAATAAATTAATTATTATAATAAACAGATTATTATTAATTTTTCTAGAAAGGGGCAGCACCAACTTGACCGGAAAGCCAGATTTGTCGCCTAAAATCTGGCAAATCCCCTATTTAGTGGCCAGCCCTTTGTTCCTACAACACCCCAAACTTGGGCATTCCCTGCCTTCTAGTGGTGTCACCTTTCCCCGGATCCGAGGCTTCACGCCACTCACGCTCATGTAGGGGGGGTTTGCTGAGCCCAAATCGTTGGAAAATGACGTAGAAGACGAAAATCACAGAGTGCAAGAAGAAGGAAGGGTGAATCAGAATGGAGGAAGAGGACGGAGCCTGTGTTGACCCATGTGCCGGAGCACTGAGCCCAAGTCGGATCTGGAGCTAGAGTGGAAATCTGGCAACAAACAAATATTGGGTCAAATGTGGTCCTTTTATATGTTGTCAAAGGCGTAGACCTCGAATTTGAGGGTTTCAGAAGGAGTAAGGGGGCACAATTGACAGAAGCCAGATTTGTCGCTAAATCTGGCAATCCCGATTTAGTAGCCAGCCCTTTGCCCTATCAACACCAAATTTGGCATCCTGCCTTCTGGTGGTGTCGCCTTCTCGGATCCGAGGTTTCACGCCGCTACGCCCCATGTAGGGTGGTGAGGAGCCTCAAACCTTGGAGATGATCGTGGAAAGACGAAAATCACAGAGTGCATAGAAGAGGAAGGATAAATCAGAATGAAAGAAGAGGACGGAGCCTGTGTTGATTCATGTGCTGGAACAATGAGCTAAAGCAGGATTCGGAGTCAGAGTGGAAATCTGGCAACAAACAAATATTGGGTCAAATGTGATGTCCTTTTATATGTTTTCAAAGGCGTAGACGTCGAATTTGAGGGTTTCAGAACCCTCAAAGGTGTCTGAGGGGCCCCCAGGAGGAGGGCCCCAACTAAAAAAAGAAGAAATGCATGAAGTGCAAAGCAGAGGAAGACGAAGGGAAGATAAAAAGCTTCATATTCCTAAGGAAATGACTCATAGCCGGAGTACTGAGCCGGAGCCGGAATCAAAGCCAGAGTTGAAATCTTTCTACAAACGCATAAAGGGTCAAATGTGGAATACTTATATATGTTGTTGAATGCGTAGACCCCGATTTTGAAGGTTTCATAACCCTCAGCTGTGTCTGAGAGCCCTCTGAGGGAGTCTCCGACGAAATGCACAGAGTGAGTGGCTGAGGAGAGATACATACACAGATTGTATAAGAGAAGTACACGAGGGAGGAATGACGAAGGATGATGATGATGATTCCGGAGGAATCAGAAATGGTAAAACCCCATACGAGATGAGGACCGATCCCCAAAACGGGCTTTCATCCCTAAAATGAAATTTTAATGGGAAATGAAGCTATTAATTACATAGGAATGTTGCAAAAAATATGAAACTTACCACAACGGGCGTATTAATTGATATTTTCTTAGACGATCACTTTAGCAACAGCCCGATGTTGCATAAAATATGAAACTTAGCACAATTATAAGGGACTTTCTCTAAGTATTTGCCGTTCTGTCTAACTTGATCTAGCATTACCTAACCGGACTAAACACACCAAACGAATCGTCTTGGCTCATATAACTTATTAATTACGGTCTCTCTCTCTCTCTCTCTCTCTCTCTCTCTCTCTCTCTCTCTCTCTCTCTCTCTCTCTCTCTCTCTCTCTCTCTCTCTCTCTCTCTCTCTCTCTCTCATCAACGTATACTTTCCTGTTGCAGCTAGGTATCTTATTCTCTAAGCACATCTAAACTAACATCACCTGATGTTAGTTTAGATGTGCATAGATGTTTAAATTACAAGAGACAAGTCGCATACATCCTTCAATGATGATATAATTTGTGTGGCTCATCTTTCCACACAACTTCATCCCCCTTTTTTTCCAGATCTCCGACACAAACTAAACTTGGGATTCTTACATGTGTTTTAATGGTTTAGTCTCTAAAACTTTCTTTGATTTGCACGTTGTTTTATGGCGTATATTAGAACATGTCGGTCTTTGATTTCGGATCTGGAATTTCTTTACCCCAACTCTGGCTTATTTTATATATGCCACAGGCCTTTTCCTACCAAAGGTAACATAATATTATATATATATATATATATTGCATATATATATATATATATATATATATACATATATATATATATATATATATATATATATATATATATATATGCTGCTCTATATATATATATATATATATCTTGTCTATACTATATTTCTTATATATATATATATATATATATATATATATATATATATATATATATATATATATATATATATATATATATATATATATATATATATATATATATATATATATATATATATATATATATATATAATAAAGATGAAGAAGGATAAGGAAAGATGAGAAACTAAATCCACAAGAAATTTTTCACCAACTCTATTAAAGACATATCTTCTTGCAAGGAGAATATTTTTTTTAGATGAATAAAATGTGAGAGTAAAGAAAACGAAATAGATTTTAAATTACTAGTAAAAAGCCAAGATATTAAATTTTTTTTTTTTCATATAAATTTAAAAAAATAAATAAGTAAAAAAATAATCTTATGTGAAGCATAAAAATATGAAAATAGACCAGCAGTTTTTTTTTTTTTTTTTTGAAAAATAAATTCATCTTAACCAACATTTCCAAATACAAACCTACGCCTT
>JABUQX010114465.1:0-25000 GCA_015478945.1 Trachelipus rathkii | reverse complement strand
GCTGCAGTGCTCCTTATAGGATAGCGATATCGACTTTTCGTCTGACCAGGTTATATATTTTTTTCCCGCTGAGTTCGATTTTGGGATCTATGATCCCAGAATTTGAGGCTGCAACCCCCTTTTGGATTTCGAAACTCTTTTAAGCCCCGCCTTTCTCCCTCTTTTTAGTAAGGTTGCGGTTATCGTATCCTCCTCAAACTTACTACCCCAATGGCTGGTGGTGCTGCCTACATGGTCCCGAGTTTTCGCGCCGCTACGCCCATCGTATGACGGGGCTGAGCCCCAAAACTTGGAAATTCTCGTAGATAGATGAAAATTGGCAACTACATAGAAGATGAATGAATTAGAGTACTGAGCCTATGTTAAATTGTCGGATCAAATGAATCGAAGCCGGAGCAGGCTCAAGAAGAAAAGCAGAGAGCGCGTAACTGCGGAAAACGGATGAAGGAGGAAGAAGGAACATGAAGAAATAGGAGTTAAGGAAGAGAACAGAGCATGTTACTGAGTTGTCTTATGTGCCGGAGCAAATAAGCCGATCCGAAGCCGGTACCGGTGCCGTCCTAGAAATCTTGGAATATATTTATAATTGTTCAGGTAATGTATCCTTATATGTGTTTTCAACGACGTAGATTCCGATTTTGAGGCTTCCAGAACCCTCAAAGGAGCCTGAGAACCTTCTGGAGGGGGATCCCAACTGAAAAACATGGATTGCGTAACAGATGAAGATGGAGGACGGAGTAAGAAGAATAAATAAGAAGTCTCATATGACGGAGCAAATGAGTCATTGTAGGTGTCGGCGCCGGAACCGATGCAGGTGCCGATGTGGTGCTGAGTTAGTAAACATATACTTAGCACCATAATATTGGTGTTAATGTATATGTTTAAGAGGACGTAGATCTCATTTTAGAGGGTTTCAGAATCCTCAAAGGTGTCTGAGGACCCCCTGAGAGGGTTCCCAATGAAAATAGAAGAAAAGCACAGAGTGCATGACATAGAAAGATGAAGGACGGAATAAGAATATGGAGTAAGAAGAAGTCTCATATGTCGAGAAGCAAATGAGTTATATATATATATATATATATATATATATATATATATATATATATATATATATATATATATATATATATATATATATATATATATATATACATATATATATATATATATATATATATATATATATATATATATATATATCATATATATATATCTATATCTATCTATATATATATATATATATATATATATATATATATATATATATATATATATATATATATATACTGCTGCTGCTCGTATATATATATATATATATATTGGACATATGAAGGTTCATATTGCACATATTTTACGTATATTGGTGTCGTGATTTTCTTGTTGGTGTTGTTTCGCTATGTTAGTCATTCCCTCGTATTGCTCCCTGGCGGAGTCGTTCGCATCCACACACCAATAAAACCTACATACAGATAGACCATCCCGACTGACTACCCTCAAATTAATATATATTTATATATATATATATATATATATATATATATATATATATATATATATATATATATATAACTATATATATATATCGGTATAGTTCCATTATATATACTTTTCTATAAGTTGAGTCCGACATTTTATTTTAAACTGAAACATTTTATTTATAGAATACTTGTTACATTATTAAACTTTATAAAAAACATTTTATGTTTTTTATTGACCCTAAAGCAGTAAAGCAGTAGCGCAAGCAGCCCTACAGGCCCCTTTCCCACCCGGTTATGCTACTGCTACATTTGTGAGAAAATAATTTAATAATAATAATAATAATAATAATAATAATAATAATAATAATAATAATAAATAATAATAATAATAATAATATATATATATATATATATATATATATATATATATATATATATATATATATATATATATATATATATATATATATATATATATATATATATATATATATATATATATATATAAGTACACAGCAAATGAAGGAGTCGGTGCCAGAGATGGAGTCGACCGACTCCGGAGCGGAGTCAGATTGAAGATGGAGAGAATAGTAGTAGTAATAGTAGTAGTAGTAGAAGTAGAAACTCAGACTGATTTTTATTATTAATAAATATATTTCCCTTTAATAATATGCATGTTCCATTTTCTATTCAATCATATATATTTACATTTCAAATTACTAATATTCTAAACTTTGAACAAGGACTTAAATAAACATATTTTAAATTGGAGCATTTACGAGATGTAGCGTTATTCCGATTTCTACACTTTTAATGTTTTTCTTTTCAAAGAGACACATTTTTATATATAATTTCTTTTCTAAACATTATCTATAATATTGTGAGTACACCAGTTTCTTATAACCTGAAACATTTATATTTTCTTATTTTTGTTGTAAATTTAAACTATTTTCATTTTGTTTAAAGTTTTACTAAATTTCTGTAAAAATGTCAAATAACAAATAGATCAATAGATCAAACGCTAATCAGACACCCTCCATACCCTTCCCTATTATCTGTGATCTATTGATTAAGATATTAAAGTCATGATCAATTGATTAATGTCATAATTAAACTAAACTATTTGCATAAACTCCACATAAAAATAATTTTTGTACGAATATTACATAAAATTACTAAAACATTTTTTGAAATAGTCTAATAATCTATAACCAATAATAATAATAATAATAATAATAATAATAATAATAATAATAATAATAATAATAATAATAATAATAATAATAATAATAATAATAATAATAATAATATAATAATAATAATAATAATAATAATAATAATAATAATAATACTAACAATAACAATAATAGCTTCTTATAACCTATCAACAGGATTCAGAGCATGAGAAGGAGTAGGAGCTGCACTGATTTTTATCGGTAATGCATAGATTCGTGCTGCACGGTATCAGAATCAGTCCTTGCTTTTGACCTGCATAATGTATGTTACGTCAAATCATGTGTAATGAATGTTATTTAGTACGAATACGCGGTCCTCGCACTCTATAAGCTGTTATATGTCTCAAAGTGGGGTGGGGGCCATGTCATCAGCCAGATATATATATATATATATTATATATATATATATATATATATATATATATATATATATATATATATATATATATATATATATATATATATATATATATATATGCTATATCGTAATCCAACCTTTTGTAATTCACGGCACCTTATTTAAGGCTGTGGAGAATTTTTGAGGCACACTTGTTATTATTATTATAATAATAATAATAATAATAATAATAATAATAATAATAATAATAATAATAATAATAATAATAATAATAATAATAATAAAATTTTAATTTAAAATATCTATAAAACATACCTGTTAAAATTTGAAAGCTGGAGTTTTCGGTTTAGAATCGATTAATGGGAAATTTGTGCTTGATGTATGGAGCACAATATTGTATGTTAGGTCTGATGTTTGATAACGCAACAGGCATATTTTCCTGAAGATTCAACAATCTATTTCTTGTTTTGCATTTTATTGTGACCATTGCAGAAACTTGTTCACAAAAAGTATGATGTTGAAAATGGCAAAGAAACTTGTGACTTTTTCCTCTATTTTAGGATACTCCTTTTGTGTGCTAAGCCAAAACGCAGCCATTGATAAGTCAGTCTTCTCAACGTTTAATTTTCAGTAAAGAAGTAGCGCAGAGATCGCGGTTCGATATTCAGTAGCTGTGAAACCTAGTTCTTCCAGCAATATCTGCCCTGTGAAATGGGAAAACAGTCCACTCAAGATTCTTAACGGAAAGAGAAGGAAAAATGCGTGATTTGCGTTAGTTGTGTACTTCTGAGGCGTGCAACACCCCTCCTTGAATAGGGCCCCGTGAGTGGTGGTGACAACTGTAAAAAAAAAAAAAAAAAACCTAACTACTGCATCTTGCAATTTTGATAAATGATCAAGAATGAGGTCTAGCTTTTCTTCGCCATTACATTTCGAAAATTTTAAAGGGATGGAAAATTTGAAAAATCACTTTTTCTCAATTGCAGACTTCCAAGAAGCTACCTTTCTCATGAAACCTTTCATTTCATTTCATCTGTGACTTGTTCACTTAAATTTAATGACATTTCAGATATTCTACGGCTAATAGTATTGTTTGAGAGAGGAACCTTTGAAATTTTGGTTTGGTTTCAACGATTTTTGCACGCCGGGATGATGATATCCTCTCCAGCTGTGAGTTTCATTTTCTTGGCAGAGCAGTTCAGCAACTTTAAATGAAGCTGTGAGAGAAGCGTCCCTTGTGGTAAATCTCTTCAACATTATATTACCAACTTTTTCATGATTTTCTAATAGCTTGAAAAATATGAGCCAGGTTTCTGGGATACACCTGGATGCTTCGTAGCAAGATGTCTCTTAAGTTTGCTGGATACCAATGCTTAGCGTTTCACCACACACTAAGCACAGGGGACATAGATTATCTGCATCGTTGTTCCATGAAAATCCGTAAGACAAATAACTCTCTAAATACGTTCTTTTCTTTAAAAATTCTTTTGATGTTGAAGATCCAGGAATGATAATGTACAAATTACTCTCACTTAAAGTAGGTGGTATAAGTTCGCTCTCCTATTTCTTGAAAATTTTAGAACATTTCTAGCACAAATTATAAAACAAAATGGAAAGCAGTTTTAAATTAACAATAGACATAGACTCATTTATAGAGGTCATATAGACATAGAACATCTTACTGTCTTACGCCTGGCAGAGACCTTTGTCCTGCAACTACGTAGCATATAGGCCTATATATATATATATATATATATATATATATATATATATATATATATATATATATATATATATATATATATATATATATATATAGGCTATATATATGCTGCTATATATACTATTGTGGCGTCTGGTGGAAGGGGGCTGCAACCACCACTATATTAAAACCTTCATAATATATATATATATATATATATATATATATATATATATATATATATAACTTCTATATAATAACTTATATATATATATATATACATACTATATATATTATATATATATAATTAACTTTCAGGAGAGAGGGAGGTTAAAACTTCTTAAACAATTTTTGAATAATAAATTGAAAACGCAAATTTCATTATAATAGTTAAAGGAAATGTTACAATTAAAATCACGGCACCCTTGACAGTCATGGCACACCGGTTGAATCTCTGATATATATATATATATATATATATATATATATATATATATATATATATATATATATATTTTATATATATATATATATATATATATATAATAAACGAAAAGAATACTAGTTGTGACGTTATTCTATAACGTAATACAGTGTATTCCGTTTTCTAAATAAATATATTTTCATTTAAACTATGATTTTAATATTTTGTATACTCCATTTCTTTTCAAACATATACATTTATATTTTTATTCTCTAAACTTCGATAATTTTAACCTGCGACAATTATATTTTCACAATTTCCTTTGTAAGCCTAAACTATAATATTTCCTTTTGTTTAAAATCTTATTATTTCATGTTTTATATTGCTTAAAGTGATTATTTATTTTAAAAATATATTTATTTTCAGAAAATCTATTTCGTTATTAAACATTTTTAGGTTTTTACTAAAGAAATTGTTTTTATTAAAAAAAATATGTACTTTACTGACCATAAACCAGTAAAACAGTAGCGCAAACATTATACCCACCCCTCCCATTCCTCCTGACAATCACTGCCATGCTCTATTAACTTACTGTTTTACGCCATATCTGGTCATGTATTATGCATAAACATAACATAAAAATAAGTTCTTTATATGAATATAACATAATTTATTAAAAACATTATGGATTTCAACTAAATGTTTCTTCTTTTTATTAAAAAATTTCAATTGATCAATAGATCAAACTCTAATCAGCCACACATCCCTGTCCCTCTCACTAGGGTTGCGAAAGCCGGCAAATTTTTTTCGCCTCCGACTCTGGCTCCATCATTTCAAAATTACCCGTCTCCGACTCCGGCATTTTAAAATTGTTCGGCTCCGGCTCCTAATTCCTTCTCATTTACACTTATGAAATCGTTAATTCTCTGTTACAAATTTTTTTTTGTTGAATGAAAATTGAATGCTTGTTAATGACATCTTTATTAACTTAGAAGTAAAAACAGAAAATATTTTATTTAAAATAAAAATTTTAAGAAATACAGAAAAAGAATAATTCACTTTCTTCCTAAATTTTAAAACAATTCCTCTTTGAACTATGAGCTGCCTGAACATATGTAATATAATTTCATTCAAAACAGATTTTTTATTAAAAAAAAAAATTATAATTCATTTTCTTCCTAAATTTTAAAATATTTCTCTTTAAATTTAAATTTCCTGAGCATATATAATATAAATTTATTCAAAACAATTGTTTCTTAAAAATAAGACTTCTTCAATAAAATCTTTCTTTAACGATGTGCTTAGTTACCATTTTATTATTTTTAAAGTAGAAAATAAGCTCTCACCATTAGCTTGAAACTAGAAGGCAAAGGTAGTAATAGCTGCCACCTTGCAAAATTTTAGGATAGCTAGGGATTGCCTCTTTAACTGTTAACTTTGATTTCCGGTCGATTTTTATTATTTCACCCAATGCCTTGTGGAAGTCTACTTTGTATTTTTCTAGAGGATTTTTAGGTTGAAGGTCTTTTAATGGTAGATTGTATTTTTCAATCGCTTTTTTGCATGCTTCAGTTGGTCCCATTGTTTGTCAAATTTTACTTCTTAATCTGACAAGATACATCAAGGAAGGATTCCTGAAACTAGGGAACTATCTAACTCCGACCCAGATTTTGTTCGATAGTGTTATTTATTTTAAGGACTCAATCAATTGATTTAAGTTTTTATCTTTGGAGCGATCATGCTATTAATTGGAATGGTGAAGATTTTTTGTTTCGCTCCAAAGATAAAAACTTAAATCAATTTTGAGTCTCTCTTATTCTACTAAAAGTAATTTTTTAACATATCAGAGTTTTCAATATTGATCAAATTCAACAAAGATTTATATCAGATAATATTAAGGACTTGCTTTTGAAATAATTAATTTTTTGATAACATAAAAAGGATTAAGAATGTGACGCCACTCTGTCTTTTTGCTTGAATTTGTATTTTTTATTTTCAATATTTTTCATTTTATTGTGTTTCAATATTTTATTAAAATTTTTTTAGTTCTGAAGAACGTAAACTTTTCTCGTTTAGTTATTTTTCTTAAGATTTTCCTTTATTTATTTTGAAGTGGTTTTCAATTAATATATATATATATATATATATATATATATATATATATATATATATATATATATATATATATATATATATATATATATATATATATATATATATATATATTTTTTTTTTTTTTTATTTTTTTATTAGGGATGTACCGATAGTATCGGTATCGGTATCGGCCATTTTTTGGGTATCGGTATTGGTTAATATGGCGATACTTGGCCTTTGGCTGAAAAATTATAAAAAACTTAGTTTCAATATATAATATATATATATAGCTAGTACTAGGTTATGTTTTTTTCTCTACTTCTTTTTAACTTAGATTTTTAGCGTTTCTCCAACTTGGGTTTTAGCGTAACATTTACCTATTTGGATAGCCATTATTATAATTTATACAGATTTAGCTTCCACTTTTTTAGTTGATCAATAATTTTTTTCTTTTTTTGTACGCAATTTCGTGAGTGTGTGTGAGTGCGCGAGTGTTTTTAAACTTTCTGGATTATTCTTATTTTAGATATTTGCTGTAAATAGGGTTTTAGCGTTTTAAAATTTCAGGTTTTAAATTTAGGTTTTAGCGTACGAATAATTTTTCCTCATTTCTCCTTTGGTTTTTGTCTGTTTGTTTCTGTCTGTTTTTTTATGATTGTGTGTGCGTGTATGATAGCAGATTGGCGCGGGCTTTCTATTGACTTTACCAACATCAGTGACTTGCACTCTAACTCTGCATCCGTGGGATACCACCTCTGTAACTCTAACCCTAATTTTTTGCTCTTGTCTGAGACCCAGATGGCTAAGAATTCATCCTCTAACTCGTTTAATATATCCAACTATAACTTATTTTATAATTTCCGTCTGATGGGTGGAGTATGTGCCTATGTAAACATAAACACTCCATTTACATCTCTTTTTTAGGATCTCGAATCTCCTAGCACAATGTTCTGGCTTAAATCTTTCTTCCTTCTACTACCACAATAATCTTGTGCTTCTGTTACTGTTCTCCTAACAGAACAGATTTTCATGCCTTTTTTGATTACCTTACTACTTCTCACGAAACTGTTATATCTTCTCATCCAAATACTGAGGTCCTCTATTTAGGGGATTTCAATGTACACAACACTGAATGGATGGGTTCCTCTCATACTGATTTAGGTGGGAGGAAGCCGAATCATTCAGTATTCTCAACATCTGGAACAGCTAATTAAAGAACCTACACACATTCTAGATCGTCCCAACCAATTCTTGAACACACTTGACCTATGTTTCACCACTAGACCTCTCTATAAATACACCACCTTGGCTCATATCGGTAAATCTGACCAAACCTTATATCTCTTAATTATAATACTTTCTCTCAATATCCTGCCCTATGCGGTTTTTCTGGCACTTTGATCAGGGCCGATTAGGGGGCATTGCGTTGCTTCTACCTAACTATAATTGGAGTGACTGCTTTGAATCTGAAGACGCTTCAGCTTCTGCCGATTAAGTGGGAGCTGTAATCGTTGGTGGGATGAGCTGGTTCATTCCTTCTTCGACTAAATCTTTTTCTCCTCAAAATCCATGGTTCGATCGTGCTTGTTCTCTGACCATTCAGGCTAGAGACAGAGCGTATCGGGAGTGGAAAAATTCTCGTTCTTTTATCACTCTTGCTAATTTTCATTACGCTAGAAATCGTTCCAAGGGTACTCTTCGACTAGCAAAGCGGACTTTCATTAAGCAGTGTGCTAACCTCCTTATTGGTTCTCCTGCAGCAAATCTTTCCTGACCTCTTGCCAAAAACATCTCTAACAGCTTCTGTAAGTATCCCTTTCCTCCTCTTATTGCTCTAGATGTTGTTGCCAAAACTCAAAGTGAAAGGCAATCTCTTTGGCCTTCTATTTTCCTCTAACTCAACACTGAACGATTCTGGCATTCCTCTTCCTCCTTCTCTTCTTCTCATCTGCACATCTAACTCTATTCACTCACATGTGGCGTTCTCTTCCATCTTCTGTGTTTCCTACTCAATTTAATCTCCCTCACTTTAAAGCCTGCGTCTGTGCTCATCTGCGTTAGATGAATTTTTGAGGCGTTCAACACAGCGGCGGTGACAACTATAAAAAAATAAAAATAAAAGGTTCTAATAATGAATTCATTAAGCTAGCTGAAACCTCAGAAGAATGGCATCTCCGACGGTGAAGACCACTTCTAGAATGCATTTAAACAGCATACCAAGGAGCTTGCTCGCGTGACAAAAAAAGATTCACAGAAGTGGAAGCCACCTTATCAGCAACCCTTGTCAACAGCACTGATAGTGACGATGGTGGCTTTTCAGCAAATAAACCTACTGAAGATGAAGAGGATTTGGATGTTAGACTTTGATAAACTCATGGTCGAAATTGCATTGACATCTCATTCACCTTCAAAGGAATCACACCAAGGAACCTTATCGAAAAAACCGAAGAGACGGTTATCAAGGAACAAAGATAATTCAAATTTGTAATCTGTGAAAAAGGAGAAGGCTCTATGAAAACATGGAGATGCTGCCTACAGAGGAGAATCCTTTCATGTGGTGGCATGAAGAAAATGGGCCAAGGTTTCCATTATTATCAGTGCTTTCAAGCAAATAATATCCCCTCCCGCATCAGTCGAGAGCGAGCGTATTTTTAGTGTAAGTGGGAATGTAAAACACCCCAAAAGGAACAGGTTCTCGCCAGATACTAGTGAAAGCTTAATGTTTTGCATCACAATTTGAGAATTTTGAATTTGAGTATTGAATGATATCTATCTTTATCTCAAAGGAGTATATTATTACGTCATGTTTGAGTACCAGTTTTGTATTTTGTCTTTTCAGCTGATTAATTGAGGTCTCTTCTTTCATTATTTTTATTCTTTTATATTATAGCTAGTTAAAAGAATCTTCTTGTAAATTGTAATATTTAAAACATAAAAGCTAGTAGCTAAACTTTGTTAATACTTACTGAAAATGAAAATGGAATATTTTTGAATAAACATAAACATAAAAGTTATTATATTTGCATTATTATTCCTTAAATATACTATTTTAATTTATAAAATAAATATACTTGGGCACAACCAAATATGAAATAAATGACTAGTATTGGTTGTACAGGAGATACAATCTGGTTGCTAGCAGTACACAAATGTTCTATCTTATTCTTACTGTGAATTTATTATATTAATTAAAGTATCAGTATCGGCATAAAAAAATAGAGAGTCGGTTTCGGTATCGACCTCTTTTCTGTTATCGGTACGTCTCCTATATATATATATATATATATATATATATATATATATATATATATATATATATATATATATATATATATATATGCTATATATATATAGGCTATATATATATATAATTATATATATATATATATATATATATATATATAATATATAATATATATATATATATATATATATATATATATATATATATATATATATATATATATATATATATATATATATATATATATATATATTGCAAATCTATATATATATATATATATATATATATATATATATATATGCTATATATATATATATATATATATATATATATATATATATATATATATATACCTTATATACTATATATATATATATATATATATAGGTCACTACGTTATAAAAATAGTATTCCTTCTAGTGAAAGGACCCCAAAAGTCACAGTTAAGTGCCTAAACGTAGTAATGCCACACAGCGCCGCTATAAAGAGCAGATTTTCACACGCATTTTAAGTAAAAGTAAAGGCTAGTCATCACACGTTAGAGACAATATGTGATAAAACTCTCCCATTTTATGTATGTTCGGTGTTTCAGAAATAACAAATGCCTTTTAAATTTGAGAAACAGAACTCATTGGTCGCTTTATTAATTTTATTTTCAGTAATTTATTTTTCATTTTAGTTCATACCGTAGCTATATATTTTAAAAATAGTTACGGTAATAGTTGAGTTTAACAGGTTCTGACGAAATATCGATATTTTTTTCCGATAATCGTTTTTTTTTTTAAATATATTTTCGACCCCATGTATAATTTTCAACAGTGTTTTGAAAATATATACCATAATTTAAATTAATCTGCAAATTTTTTTTTTTCCGTTTTAGGACCCACTGAGGAAATGATAAGTTTCGTTAATTATACACAGTAAATCAGTGTCTACTTAATCAAATTTATCATAACCTTACTGATTTTTGGAAGTAAAAAGAAATGATATGAAAAGCAACAATAATTTTAACCTCAAAATATAAATAAGGTAGTAATTTTTATGCAATTACTTTTATGCTGGTTCAAAACATCGCATTGAAATTTTAAAATATCAATTTTTTAGATTCTGTTCAAGCTATCAACTATTACCAATATCAGGTTGTATGGTTTAGGGATGCGTATAAAAAAAAGCTCATCGAACATAATGATGGCCTTTAAATAATATCAAATTATATAAATTTTAATAAAGGTCAAAAAATATGAATATATCAGTTAAAAAAATATAGTATATATATATATATATATATATATATATATATATATATATATATATATGCTGCCATATATATATACTATATACCGCCATATATATATATATATATATATATAATAAATTGGTTACAGTCATCTAGAAGCTGACATCATGTAACTCAAGAACGGCAGCACTATTAAACAAATTATATATTAAACAAACGTATGGAAAATTTTAGGAGGTGTTTTTATTTTTATTTTGCATTTTTTTTATTGAAATATTTAAAAAAAATACTGTCCCCTGGGAGGCCGAGAGACCCCGACTCCTGCCATCTTTGCAGTTTACCCTATGGTATTTTTGGTTAAAGTAATACCAAAGTGTAAAGGAAGTAAAAATTATTCTTTTTTTTAACTAAAGAGATACCATAGAATTAAAACCTGCAAAAGATGGTGGGGAGTTGGAGTTATACCAAACTTGGCGGCGGCGGGATTCTTTACTCTGTCCCCGTCGGCTCAAACTAAATAAGGAAAAATTTTTTTAAATATTTCCGACAAAAAAAATAAAAAAATAAAAACCCCTAGCAAGAATTTACATAGTTAAATATCTCTTGGGCTATTAGTGCCTGTTTTCAAGGTGCCGATTCTCATCATTACTCTGATATATCCATTAATATGGTCTGTGCCCGGGTAACTCATAAAGAAGTGCTGACTAAGAGATGCCAAAGGCAACAATATAAACAATTTTACACTCTAAATTCACAGACACCATTCATTCAGACACGTAGAGTCTCCTTTTTAATTAATTGAAAAATATATACATTTTTGTTTCAATTTTACATAATCTTTTATATATATTATGTAATATATATTTACATTCATTTGACCAATTTTCAAAAAAAAAAAAGAGGAATAAAAAAAAAAAAAAATAGAAAATCTTCGCATATAAACTTGAACATTTCTAATTTCAGATTAAATTATAATTAGAGATTGACTTGTAACATCAAAATTAGTACTGTCACAGTATTATATGCAGTATACGCTGTTCACCACTTTTGTATCTAATTTGAGGAAAACATACATTACAGGTATATTTTATATTGTGTTCTTCCTTCATAAGAACCTTTCTTACTTCTTCTCTTGTATGATCATCTGACCTCACTTCCCTCACTCTCATAGTCAGACAAGTATTACATCGTCCAGCGCCTGAAAATACCATTTGCTTAATGTCATTTTGTGAAAAAAAAGAAAGCTGTAAAAATTTACAAAGTAAAAAAAAATATCGTTGATTCGATGCTGATATCAAATATCAATATATCGATATATCGGCTGAAAAAATATCATCGATATTTTTCGATACTATGAAAATATCAATATCGATATATATCGGTCCTCTTGCGGCATCCCTAGTATGGTTGTGAATTAAGAAAGTGTTGTTCGCATTTGGACCAGACTCAAAAATCATAAAGCTGAGAACTAACCTCTCTTTTTTTTTTTAAATATCATTGCTTTTTTGTTGTTGTTTTTTTAAAAGTCCAAACTTCATAAAATCAAAGACTGTTTTTTCGTAATTGTCTCAATTATTGAAAATAATTTCTAAACTTATATATTTAGTTTGTTTAAAGGTGTTTACTCAATACAGTTTTGTGTTTATATATTTGTGCAGTGCTAAAACTTTACTATTTGTTTCACAAGTTTTCGTCCTACAAGCATCGAGAATCAGTTGCACCACGTATCGCAAGTACACTTCTGGTCCAGTATAGAATACATAATATAGAACTTTTTACACCAGCTGCCATCTACGAGATACTTAATTGTAGGCACACCGGAGAATGATTACGATTTTTAAACTGCTTCCTGGTGAGTCTAACATTTTTAATTTATTATCTATTTTTTTTTGTAGCGGCCTCTGAGTAGGTTTAAACATGTAACCTGTTCATATTGTTATTTTGGGGAATGGTTTACATATCATTGCTATTAATATCCCTATATGTAAAAATATTTTTAATCATTTTCAAATGTAGTCCATTTTTATAGCATGGGTAATTTTAGATGTGCAGTTTAACAAATTACTTTCATTTTTTCTTTCCCCTTTCTAATCACAAATTGGAGAATAAATTTTCTCTTTAATTTTATACCTTGGGAGAGTTTACTTTACTTCGAGAAAATTTACCATTTTTACGATCGCAGTTTAATTATACATTAGAAGGGAAATTACTAAATAGGTTATCATCTTTGGGATAGAAATTTCATTAAACGTGGACGCATCAAGAGTTTCATAAATTTTTTTAGTTATCAAAATTCATATTCTTAAACTTACATTGACCTAACATACATATGAAGAATAGTGGTTATCTATCCTTTACTATTAATTTGCCTGGATAAACTTTTTTCATATTTTTAAACTTTAGAGAGATTACTTCGAGTTATATATATATATATATATATATATATATATACCTATATCTGCTATACCTCGCACTTGCTTATATACCTCTTGCTACCCACCTCTGCCACTCTCTCTCTTGTTCCATATATTTGGCAGGAGCTTCGTCGTATGTACGTATAGCTGAAATGAATGCGTGACGTCATACTGTGACGTGGGTTTGCGTAACTGACGTATGTCTGACGTCACACTGCGTATGTTGGTGTATGTGGGATAGATATATATATATATATATATATATATATATATATATATATATATATATAACCCATATATATATATACCTCATACCCTCTCTTTATATACTGCTCTTTCTTATACCCATACATATACATACTTATATGATCTGATAAACATATTCTGTGTGTTTTTAGAAAATCAGCGATATATGGGAATATATATGAAACTAGCAACATGGCAGTTTAATAAATAAACTATGCTAAATAATATTAGATTTAGTTTGAAGGTATCGTCTTTATGTTAACATGTCTATAAAAGTGCGTGTATAAATGACTTATAATGTCAATTTTGTCTATAAATGAATTAATTGGTGACGAAAGTACTTTATTGGCTTTTCTGCAATATAACAAGTTAATCGTAGAAACAAAAACATGTATACACTGTGATATTCGATGTGAGTTAACTAAACAAGGACAGAAATATAACTTTTATTGTAAAGGATGCAAATCGTATTTTTCTGCTACTGAAAAAAATTCCTGGCTTGCTATTTTTTAGGTTAAGTCACTAATTCCTAAGAGAGGAAGGAAAAGAGAACATTTAGTCGGCTATTTAGCAAAATTTCAATTTCTCAAAAAGTATACAAGAGATCAACGTTTTGAAATTTTTTTTGAAAATCTAATTTCAAGCTTGTGAAGTATATATACATATATACTTATATATATATATATATATATTTCTATATATATATATATATATATATATATATATATATTACCTATATATATATATATGGCTTAATTTTACATTTTCAGCACAGTGGATCAGTAAGTTTAGGGGATACTTTTAAGGCAAGAGTAAGTCAACATTTCGTGATGTTACCTTGCCGGGGCTCAGGCGGACGAAGGGGGACGATTCATACCCCAGCGGAGGAGATGGTCGGAGGAACCCCCGCGGCGCCCAGGGCCAAAGGCAGGGGTTCGGAGGCTGCATCCCCGGAGAGGATTAGTCCCAAGTCCACCTAGGGGCCAGAGACCCCGACTCCTGTCGGGGCGGGTTACCCGCGGGTATTCGTTAGTGATATACCCCAAAAAACAATAAATCACAAAAATGAGTACTTTGGGACATTTATTCGCAACAATATATTCGTACTCTATAAATCTCAAAACCATTTAGGACATTTGATTTTATATATATATTATATATATATATATATATATATATATATATATATATATATATATATGTATACCTATATAACAACAACAACAACAATATATATATACTATATCTATCTTCTCTATCTATATATTTCTGACTACAAGCGTAATGTACGCAACTTCTGACGTCACAGTCAAACGTGACCCATGAAGAGTCTGACGTTGGACTATGACGTCACGCGCTTCAGGTATATCTACATACGAACGAAGCTCCTTTGGAATGTAAATCTTTCCCCTGATTTTTATATATATATATATATATATATATATATATATATATATATCTTTATATATATATATATATATATATATATATATATATATATATATACAACATCAGAGAGGCTGGGCATGCTTATTCGCAAAAACTATAACATCGGAAGAAATAAAATGACGTTTTTAATCTCAGAGAAAGCAATTTCATCGATGAAACTTAAATTTTTTTGCCTTCAATATTTATTAATAACACCTTAAATATTGGCGCAATCTTCAATCTGGCGAAGCCTTTTCATGAATTGACCTCCAGATCTATATTGGTTCCCACCGAGCAAGAGTTGCCAAATAGCATTTTATTTTTACGCAGAGGAAAATATTTTTCTTTTTATATCTTTTAAGGGGTTCAGCCGACGGAGGGACAGAGGGGACGAAGTCCCCGTCGTCCCAAGTAGGCGCGAAGCCGACTCTGACCTCCATCTCTAAGTTTTTACCCGTGGGGTATTCTTTGAATTAAAGAAAAAATTCAGCATTTATCTTCTTTGCGTCTCCCCTCAGTACTCAAGGCCCTAATTCATATTATATAAAAAAATGTAATATTTCACATTTTAACAATTTTATTTTCAGCATTGTATTTTATTTATTTTCTTTTATTCTGGTAAAGAAATAATATACAAATTAATAAAATGATATTTATTTTAATGTAGCTGTTATAGTTTTTTGTTACATGCATGTGTCTTTCGGGGTGCGTATGCCATATATATATATATATATCTCCCTCCTCTACATACTGCATATATATATATATATACTCTTTACCATACTCACTACCTATCTACCTCTCTCTCCTCCCTGTACAAAGATTGAGCACACCATTCGGCCGAAAGTTAGCGTCGTTAATTCTTAATCGTTAACAAAAAAGTTAACGCGTTAATCATTAAAACGTTGTATCAGTAAAGATCTTGCAGATTAACGTTAATGTAGTTAAAAGTTAACATCTTCAGTGCTTTTCAGTTCTTCACCACCACTCACGGGCAAGAGGCCCTATTCAAAGAAGACATATATTCACTTTCAAATTTCATCATAACACCAATTACAGATGTTTGAACATGAAGCTAAAGTGAGGAGAGATTAAATTCAACAGGATACAGAGGCGGAAGGAGGTTCACAGACCAGTGGTGGAAAGAAAGGAAACACCATAAGCAAACTAGCCAGGAGTTACCAATATCTACACAAACTCAGCGTGGTGGCACATATACTAGGGCGTCGTAGGTGGGGTGGGCACGCGGTAGGTTCCACTCGAACACACACGCGCTGCATTCCTAGAAGGGAATAAAGCGCAACATTTGCGCCGCAAAGATAGAGGTTCAGTGAACTGGAAGAGGTACACCTATAACAGTTTATAAGCCTTTCGGCTTTTGACTCGACCCTGTCCGAAAGCCGGGTGAAATCTAAGAGCCCCAGATATGAGAACAGTACTCTATACCAGGCCATGAGGACCTTGTATAGCTGGAGTAACTGAGAAGGGAAAAAGTCTCGCAGTCTAAAAAGAACTCCCAGTTTCTTTGAGGCCGCCCCAGCAACCAGTTGTGATGTGGGGTTTCCAAAACATTTTTTTCATGTTAAGGCCAAGGATATTTATATTGTTAACAGGAGAGACGAAAGAACCGTCAAAGATGGAAGGTTAGAGAGGTATTTTAGAGGAGATTTGTAAGTTGGTTTAAAGAATTGAATTTCACAAAGGTTGGGGGAACGACCCACCCGCAACTTCTATCTAACAGCAGAATAGAATCGGAAGATTAAAGACGAGAGGCAATTCTAAATGCAAAAGAGCAGAATTGATGAGTTGAAGAATGAAGGGTCGAGTCGCCAGCATGTGAAGTGGATCAGGGTTAGATGTACAGGTGAGAAGATATTAGTGAAAAGTAGGAATAAAGTAGGAAATGAGACGAAACCCTGAGGAACTCCACTATTGACAGAAAAAGAAGAAGAGTCGCTCCATCAACCATAGCCGATGTTTAGCGACTTGAAAGAAAGCTAGACATAAGTGAAAAGCAAGAGAAGGAGGAAGGAGGAGCTTGAGCAGTAATGGTGGTACCGCCACCCGGTCAAATGCTTTGGATATGTCAAGCACAACCACAAGTTTGCCAGTAGTTCCTAAGAGCGGAAAACCAAATCGGTTAAATAGGAAAGTATATCGCCAGTAGACTTTGAACACCAAAAACAACCGTACTAGCGATCGGAAAGAAATGAGATTCCAGATGGTCGAAGTGAGAGTTGAGAAAGGGTTTCAAAAGATCTTAGATAGAATACAAAGGGAGAGCTATAGGGCGATAATTAGAAGGATCAGAGCGGCTTCCCTTTTTTTTGGAATAGGTTGGACATGTACGTGCTTCCAACACTGAGAAAGTGCTGGTATTGAACATAGAGAATATAGTTGAACGAGGGTGGGGTCAGCACGCAAGCACATTCCCTCAAAATTGAGTTTTCCAACCCTGTGTTAAACATTACTAAACTGGATAATAGCGGGTAAATATAAACACATTTTGAGCCATCATTGAGGAGCGTTTAGGAAATTTGAAAAAAAAAAAAAATTTATCTCTTATCGAAATCAATCTCATACAATTTAAAATCTGATAAGAAAATATTTTATAAACTCGTAAATTAAGTTAACAGTTAACGGATGTAGGGGAAATTTTAACTCGTTAGAACGTTAATTTTTTTCGAAATTAACAAAAGCGTTAAAAGTTAACGAAAATTTGTGCAGAGTTAATTAACGCCGGTTAACGCTTTTTAACATACGTTAATGCCCACGCTACATATATATATATATATATATATATACCTGCATATATATATATGCCATACCTTTATATACTGCACTATATATATATATATATATATATATATATATATATATATAACATATATAGCCTTAACCTTATAGTAACTTGTCCTTTAAAAGGAAGTTACATAAAGATATATATATATATATATATATATATATATATATATATATATATATGTATTTATATATATATATATACCTCTCATATATATATATACTACTCATATATACTATATATATAATACTAATACCAAGGAATGCCAAAGATATATACCATACGCACCATATATACTTATATATACCTATATATATATATATATATATATATATATATATATCTCTTTTCCTATATATATGCATATACCTTTATTTATCTCATTTCTGATTTATTACAATGTATTGTCTTTCTATGTAATTTATTATTCACACATAGTAGCACATGTATGTATTTTTATTAAATAATAATAATAATAATAATAATAATAATAATAATAATAATAATAATAATAATAATAATAATAATAATAATAATAATAATAATAATAATAATAATAATAACGTGCTGTATTCTGCAAATCAATCGTTTATATATTAATATTCAACTAAAAGTTTTACTTACTTTCGTGGTCCCTGATGAGTAGCGTTTGGGTTTGTGCTCAAATGAGATCTCATAAATGATATAGATTCAGACACTTGTTGGGTCGAATCTGATCAACCAGATCTCGAAATGCTAATCACATCAGTGAAATTGAGCTATACGGCTCTGAGTTGGCGGCAGGCTTCCCACCATTGGAGATGTGACATCATTATCATCATTGACGTGCAGAGTGCAGCCAGTGGAAAACTTCTCAACACCTTGAGGCAGATCCGTAGACAACAGCGAACAAGATTGGCCATTCGAAACGCGGTGGGGATTGATGCGGCGCGGCGGAACGGGCAGTGCAGTGCACTGGGGCCCCGGGGTGCGTCCAAAGGCCCAGACAACCACGGGAAACGTTTCGCCGTACCCGAAAACCCCTAATTTGACCCCGGAAGCGTTAAAAACGCCGAAATATCAATGTTGCAAAGTGATTCTTTGCAACATTCTTCCTGCCGAAGGTGCACCCCAGACTACTTCTGTCAACACTGACATAGGTGTGGTTGATGCTACTGTCACCCCTGTGGAAAAAGCAACATTGTCTTAGAAGTCCATCAGCACTCACATAGGTGTGGTTGATGCTACTGTCACCCCTGAGGAAAAATCAACATTGTTATCTTCTCTTAAAAAGAACATAGCCCCAAGCAGAATCATAGGGGTCTTAAATCTTTTGTAAAATAAAAGATGGTCATTCAAATGTAAGCATCTAAGGGAGGGGAGGGGGAGGGGATCTAGGCTACTCTCACTCGCATCATTTTTTAGGATATTGAAATTGATATAGAAATTTATTTGAGACAATACCTATTTACAGACTCACTCTCCATCACTCTAAAAATATTTGCAACTTTACCTCCACGTTATTATTATTATTATTATTATTATTATTATTATTATTATTATTATTATTAAAACTGGTGAATGAAAAAAAAAAAAAAAAAAAAAAAAAAAAAAAAAAAAAATCAAATTTATACGAAATATTAATTTAATAAAATTGAATATATTTACATAACGAAAAACAATTTGCAAAATTTGATGAAACAATATGGTGGTAAAAAAAAACACTAATTGCCAGGGCAAAATAGAACCACTTCCACGCAATGACGTTGACAAGCGCGCTCCCGGAAACACACACACACACACCACTATATATATATATATATATATATATATATATATATATATATATATATATATATATATATATATATATATATATATAAATATATATATATATATATATACATATATATATACTGCTATATATATACATATATATATATACCGTAATAGTAGTAGGAAGGGGATATTGGACACCGTAGCTCCGCGACCTTTTTTATCCTTTTCTGACCGCGACCTTTTTTGAGCTCTTTTTTTGCCTGACCTTGGCCTTTTTGGGCCTTTACAGCACGGGCCTTGACCTTTTCGACCAACGCCCGATCTTCCATGGGTCAATTTTGGCCCGCCGTAATTTTAGGACCCTAATTTTTTGGCAGCCCCAATTTTTTCGGCAGCCCTTCTGAAAGAAGATTTCTGCTGATTACGTAAGCAACCGTTGTGCCCCCTGTTTATTTTTACGCCCCCTAATTTTCACGACCATGGGTCAATTTTTGCCCACGGTAATTTTGATCTTATTTAGGGGCTTAGCCCTATTTTTATGTTTTAACCTTTTTGTCCTTCCCCTTTGCTCCCAAAGTTTGACAGAAATACCATGGGTCAATTTTGACCCCACTGTTGATCCACGTCCTTCATGGGTCCAATTTTGTGTCACAGTGAAAATTATTGACCTTCCCTTTAGGGAAGCTTATTTTTGATGTCTTAACCTTGTTTGACCATGACCTTTGCCATATACCATGGGTCATTTTGGCCCACGCTAATTTTTACCCACTCGTGGCCCACCCGTCACATCTTACTGAGCTTGCATGTAATGGATCTATCTAACTTAATTTCACACCACTACACACACACACACACACACTTATATACCCCTACACACACACCCACATTCACTATGACACTTACATTTACACACTTATTCACACATGTTCCGATAGCCCTTTGGTCCTCCTGTGGGTCAATTTTGGCCCACCTAATTTTTGGCCCTAATTTTTAGGCAGCCTAATTTTTCGCCTTTCTTTAGGGACTTAGCCCTTTTTGATGTCTTAACCTGTTGACCATGATATTTCAATGACCTTGCCATATACCTTGGGTCAATTTTGACCCACGCTAACTTGATGGCTTTGATGGTTCCAAGTGAGGTGAGGTGTATGGTGTGAAGGTTCTGAAGGGGCCTATGAGTGGTAGTATGGTGTGAAGGTTCTGAAGGTGCCAAGTGAGGTGGTATGGTGTGAAGAGTTAGTGCTGAAGGCGCCAAGTGAGTGGTATATTGTGAGAGGTTCTGCCACTTTCCAGAAAAGCTTGCTCTGAGCCTAGAGCCAATACCCCCTTGGGTATCACTAGGTTATAAGGTATGGGAATCGAATGGTGTATATTACAATCTGCTAGATTGCTTTCTACTATGAGTTAGTATTTTCTAACACTTATAGCATGGCAGAATATATATCTAAAGAGCTACACGTTGAGACAGTGACCGCAAACATTAGAGTCCGCGTCCGCAGGTCAGCCCCCTCGCAAACCGCGCCGCGCGTGCACCCACGCAGGCTGTATTTCGCGTAACCGCGCGCGCGCCCGCAGCTCATATCCGTACGCCATGCGACCACCGTCTGCACCTGTAATACCGGGCGAACGAAAAATATAATATCAATGTAAACTATTCAAAGAATTTCTTTCAAATATACACTATGAGTCATTCATTTTTACTACAATTGTACGAGAAATTTTATTAAAAACATATGCACATACCTTAAAGCAGTAAATCAGTAAATCAATAGAGGTGTTATTACCTAACACCTAGGAGATTAGTATACTGCTTTTTTGCTTTACTGCTTTAACTCTCTGCTTTGCTGCTTTAGCTCTATTTACAGCTTTAACTCATATACATTACATACGCTAAAGCAGTAAATCAGTAAATCAATAAAGTGTTACCTAACACCTAGGGGATTAGTATGCTTTTGTTTTATGCTTTACTGCTTTTTCAGCTTTACTGCTTTAACTTTCTTTTTACTTTCAACTTTCTGCTTTACTGCTTCAACTCTCTTTACTTTTTTAACTCATATATTTATTAACATTGTTTTCTTTTATATTTTTATTTTTGTTTTTAATACTTTTATTTATTATTTCTCTTTCTATTTTGTTTTAATACTTTTATTTTTTTAATTTTATGTAATGTAAGAATAAAAAACACACAGAGAGTTTCTGTTATATAAACATTTTATTTGTAATAAAATGAAATACATAAATATTACATATTTTACTGCTTTACAACTTTAATTAAGCTCATTATTCATATCTATAGGCGAAAATTCATGGATGTGTGGAAGTACGTTCCAGTCGGCTACATAATCGCATAGCTGGGTCCCGACAGACTCTTATTAAATATTTTTGAGGAAATGGAGATTTTTAGGCAAACCACTGTAAAAAATAATATGGTGTTAATAATGTTTATCAGGAAAAATTTAAGAAATATAAAGATGTGTTTCAATTTCATGAAGGCATATACAATATTAGATCGCTGGACAATATACATAAAGGACTGAAATTATTGTGTGCGGTGATTTAATGCACAAATTAAATTTGGAGAAGCATTCACAGTTTATTCTCACCATCTAAATATCTCTGTGTTTTTCGTACAGAATATTTTTCATCAAAACAAGCATATGCAAGTGTTTCTTTAAACACACAGTATTTATTGTTGTTTACAGAGAAAAGACATGAGTCAAATTAATGTATTAGCAACTCAAATGTTTCCTAAAGGAAGAGTTCTTAAAAAAGTATATAAAGAGGTTGCTTCGATCCCCACGGTTATTTGATGTGAACTTCACCTCAAGAAACACGCACAGAGTATTTATCGGCGCAACATTCTTCCTATGAGATAAACTATATACATACCTAAATAATACAGTGCTCTAGTTGCAAGTATTTACCTCTTATCTCCAAAAATTTAAAAAGCGCTGAAACCTTCTGAAAAACGTAAACTAATTAGTGAGGATGAGAAATTCATCCAGTGTGTATGTGAGGTCTGTGTTTAATCTTATAAAAGAAATGTTCCTTTAAACAGGCCTCAGAAAAAGGTAAAGCTACGTCGTTATAGAAACATCATTAAAGAACTCTCCCTCAATCTGAAAAATGAAAAGAAGTTACTACAGAGGGGGGTATTCCTACCATTACTCTTCTTCGTTATAGCTCCACTGATATCTAAGTGGTTGTCCCTATAATGAAGAAGGTTGCTGTACTTCCATATAATAAGTATGAGAAAATGAAGTATAATAAATCTGTACAGAGTTCAGTTCCTCAGATTCATCATTTACAACCTCAATATGGTCAGTTATTGCCGCACCTTGCGCAAAATCCACAATCACATCATTCACAACCCCCATATACGCAGATATTGCCACACAATGCATTACAACCTCTTTCACATCAGCACCAACAGAATCCTTATATTGTGAACGATTCATTAGCTTTTCAGCAGCCTCTACCTCATAGCTTATATGATCCTAAAGTTGAACAGATAACCAAATACGAGAAAGAAGTGTACAGAATATTAAATTCAGACATTAACATCCATGAGAAACGTATCTTATACCAGGATGCCATACAAAAATTGATAGATCTTAAAGACTTGCACCTACATCCATCCCTACGTATTCCGCTAACCGATAATGTAGATATTCCTAATGAAGTAAAACTTGAAGTGAAAAATGAAGATAAATTTAAAAATATCCTAGAGGAGAGCTTACCTATTAGAGTGCGTAAATCAGAAATAGCTCTATATAATATTTTAAAAGAACAATTATCTTTGAATGAAGCAGAGCAGATCGTAATTGATGATGAAATAGTTAAAGGATCAAATATTGTGGATTTGATAGCTGATCTCTCACGTAACTGGAAGAAAGGCCCTGTAAAAGGATGTCAAACAAGAACTTCAGACTATTAATTTTCCCAGAAGTTTAATCTTAAATACAACGCGATTAGCAGACTTAGATAATATTCCCGTTACGCCAAGACCTGATTCAAGTCCATCAGGCACTTCTTACGCATCAGATAAATTTAAACGTGTTACCAGAGGACGAACAAGAAAAACACCTTATAATAGGCATAGTTGGATTAAATCGTAATTATGCATTATCATATATATATATATATATATATATATATATATATATATATATATATATATATATATGTTATTTTAAATCTTTTTCTCTTTCTTTATATCTTGTGACATAATATCACATTTTTGTGACAAATATATATATATATATATATATATATATATATATATATATATATATATATATATATATATATATATATATATATATATATATACAAATATATATATATATATATATATATATATATATATACTTATATATATATATATATATATATATATATATATATCTTCTTTGAGGTACGCGGTTTTCGATGAATATCTCCACAATTACTAAAGGAATTAAAACCATACAGTATATATGTATGCTGTATATATATTTAACCATTGTTGGTTAAATAAAGTAGGGGAATCAATTTACACAAGACTCTTTAGATTGGTAGTTGAAAAAATTAATCTTTA
>JABUQX010114464.1:12500-18303 GCA_015478945.1 Trachelipus rathkii | reverse complement strand
ATATATATATATTATTATATATATATATATATATATATATATATATAAAAATACCGCAATAGACCGCAGCTTAAATTTGATAGTAAATAAATAATTCTTATTAATATTCTTATTTATAAATATATATATTATTATTATATATATATATTATTATTATTATATATATATATATATATATATATATATATATATATATATTATATATATATATATATATATATATATATATATATATATATATATATATAAATATATATATATATATATATATATTATATATATATATATATATTATATATATTTATATATATATATATATATATATATATATATATATATATATATATATATATATATATATATATTATATATATATACATATATATATATTATTACTCATATATATATTATATTATATTATTAACATTGTTATTATTATTGAGTTATATATACATATATATATTATTATTATTATTATATTATTATTATTACATATTATTATTATATATATATTATTATTATTAAGTTTATATATATACATATTATATATATATATTATTATTATTACATATATATATATTATTATATATATGTATATATATTATTATATATATATATATATATATATATATATATATTATATTATTATATTATTATTATTATTATATATTATATATATATTTATTATATATATATATATATATATACGTATATATATATATATATATATATTATATATATATATATATATATATATATTATTATTGGTTGTTATATATATATATTATTATATTATTATTATTTATACATATATACATATTATATATTATTACATATACATATATATATATAACATATATATATTATTATATATATATATATATATATATTATTATATATATTATATATATATATATATATTATATTATTATATATATATATTATATATATATATATATATATATATATATTATTATTATTGCCATACATTATATTACATATTATATATTATATATATATATATATATAAAATATATATATATATATATATATATATATATATATATATATATATATTATTATTATTATTTATATGTATATATATATATATATATATATATATATATATATTATTATTATATATATATATATTTATATATATATATATATATATATATATATGTATATATATATATTATTACATATATATTATTATATATATATATATATATATATACATATATATATTTACATATATATATATCTATATACATATATATTGGACATACATATATATATATATATATATATATATTTATTATTATTATTATTATTATATATGATATATATTATATATATTATATTTATATATATACATATACATACATATTATATATATATACATATAGATATATATATTATTACTTCTATTATTATTATTACTAATACATATTATATTATATATATATATACATATATATATTATTACATATATATTATTATTATATATATATAGTTATATATATATGAGCATATATATACATATATATTATACATATATATATATTTATAGCACAAAAGATTTTATTATTATGTATAAATATATATATATATATATATATATATTTATATTATATATATATATATTAGTTATTATTATTATTATTATTATATATATATATTATTACATATATATTATTATATTACATATTAAATCTATATATATATCTATATATATATATATATTATATATATATATATATATTATACATATATATTTATATATATATTATATATTATATATGTTATATATATATATATATATATATTATATATATTATATTATATATATACATAAATATATATATATATATATATATATATATATATATATATATATATATATATATATATATATATATATATATATATATATATATATATATATATATATATATATATATATATATATATATATATATATATATATATATATATATATATATATTAGATTTAAAAATAGGTATTCCTGCCCCTTTCCTGTCATTATCATCTCTCTCTGTAGAGGTTAGCTGCGATTTATTTTCCGATCGTCAAAGTTCCTGCAAACATATGCACTTTGGTGTTCATAAGTTTATTAGTTGAACAAGTTCTTCAGAATTAGAGTAGTAAACATGAAAATTCCATTGAAGGAAGGTGGTCTAGGTTTGTTGTTATAAATATTATGAGGATAGTTTTTTGAGACAATTGTATCTACGCGGCTAGTGAGAGGTTTGAAGTGGATTTAGACGGGGAGGAAAGATTGAGACGTGGGTCTCGACGAGGAGGAGCAACAAACCCTTGTGGTAAGGAATAGTTATACAGTAGAGATTTGAGGGAGGGAGTTTTCAGTGATATTTAGTGGAGGGCTTTCGCCATAAATGCGAATTAAGTTGAGTTCAACCAAGTCTAAGTTATTGTGTGGACTTGGCTGGTCGCTGAAAGAGCAACCATGATGTTCATGTTTGGGAATGGGATCGATTTCAGTATCTGCTAAGCAAGCAGATTTAAAAATGGATGGTGAATACGGAAATGTTTTGATGGAGTCAGTATAAGAAGATCCCACTGGAAAAATGTCAATTTTTTGTAAAAATGTTGGAGCTGCGATACTGGGATCCAATATGGGATCCGTTGGGTTACGGAGGTCTAACACTAGAAACTTTGTCAGTGAGCCATCAGGTGGGTGATTTTGGAAAAAACTAGCCAATTTGCGTTTAGATGGGGAACTTCTGGGTCTCCTTTCATGCCACTAGCAGATTTAGAACTCTTGGATGACATGCGCGATTTGCGTTGAACGGTTTTTCAATAGTAGTTAGAGGGGCACAGCTGACAGCCAACTGAATGTCAGAAGTTGTAACAGAAAGTTGCACATGTTGCAAAGCAACGTTTTGAAACATCCGGTTTTTGAAGTTTGAGACGTCAAAGTTAGAGTTTCTAAGGTCAGTAAGACCGATTTTATGATCTTGAAGACTGATATCAGAGGTTTTCAGCTTGATTTATCGTAATCGTTTAATTCCATATCGATGTTTAAATCTTCTTTCTACCTGCTTTGGTTGACTTATTACAATGAAAAATATAATCGAAAGAAAACACTGGTCCGCATTTGAGAAAAAAATTTAGTCGTAAGGTTTTTCAACAAATGTTATTAAAATCATCCCCGCTGATACCGAAAATAATGTGTCTTTTCATCAGGTCGATATTTCTTGATATCGATATACCTTTGTAATAATCATATTCCCTTAATTACCCTGTTATATTTTTTCGCCTATCCTGGATTCAAGGTGTTGCAAAGAACAACGACTGCACAACAAACCTAAAATTGAGTAAAAATACAAAAATCTAAATATTGTTACGTATTATTAACAACATCTTCTATATTTCACTTTCTAAAAGGAAATTAAATGATTTTTTTTGGAAATATATTGCAAATATAATGAATATCACGATTTTTTTAAATGTGTTATTTGTATACTATGAGTGATAATATTGAAAATAAATGCTGTGTCTACATGTATTATCATGTTTTATGTATAATGTTCTAGTCAAATTCACGTTATGACTATACATTTGAGAGAAAAGACGACTTCAATGATTTTCTCCTGTGATCAGCTCCAGGCTCATCCCTTTTCAAAAACCAGCAATGGTCGTCCATCATGTTGATGTCCCATCGACCTTGATACCTTTCTTCCATTGTCCGGAGATCTTGATGAAACCTTTCCCTTTGTTCCTCACTATGATCTCCACAATTATCTAGAAAGTAATTCAAGTGAGAGGCCAAGAAATGATTTTTTATGGACATGCGAGCTCCCATGTTCCTAAAGCTTTTCAAAAGGTTAGTTACAATATCTCTATACCCAAGCTACGTCGATTTCCTAGAAAGTCACTGGTAATTAATTTAAAATCATCCCAAGCTTTTTTTTCCACTTCGTCCATGGTCTTCTCAAACTCCGGATCTTTCATTAAGATTCAAATGTGAGGACCACCAAATATACAAGCATTCAATTTGACATCACTTATATGTAGAAAATTTTCTGGATATTTAATATAGCTGGTTTCTGTTTTTTCATTGGCATCACAAAAATTTTCATCAAACCTAGTTTTTATATTTCGTTGTGGAGGTTGAATGTATTAGGATTGATCAAAATATTGGAAATGATATTTTGAAATCCTGGTGTAAAATTTTTTTGAAATGGGCATTTTTGCTGTTCATAATGTGTTGCGACTGCCCTACAATCTCACAAACACAAAAGCACAAATGCTTGGTGTACCCTTCTTGCATTCTTAATATCAGAGAGATAAGCTGCAAAAATTAACGAAGATAAGTAAATCAGTTATTAGGTTTTGCACCATGCTTGGCATAGCCTTATATCATTTTACTACGTAATAGTATTTTATCTAAAAATAAAGATTTTACTATCTTACCTTGAGATTACAACATGCTCTCCATTGATGATCGTTGTATTTGAGGGCCTCAAGAAGAGTTTTCATATTGTTGAAATTTTCAATCAGTTGGCCAGAATAGTCAATTAGATCGGCTTTAAGTCTTCTGCTTGATGCGTCTATAAATAATCTCCATTCAGAGGGGCAGGGTCCTATATTGGAGCCAGCAGCAACCCCTTTTTAGATCCACCTAAAAATGGACATAAAATTCCTAATTTTTAACCAATTTTGATTGAAAACGAAGCAAACTGTAGTTTTTCTGACCTCTAAAACGTCGTTTTCTGATGATTTTCTATGTTTGCTGTCATTCTTTCAGAATTTTCCAATTTTCAAAACCTATGTTTTTGACAATTTTTTTCGAAATGACTTCAAGCTTGATATATGCATAGATGAGTTCATTACCTACAAAATGCATGAATTAGTCTTTTGATTTTTTTTGATATTTGTGCTCAGCAATCTCAAAATTAAAACCCCACTTTTTTTGGATTTTAAAATGGAAAATTACGATACATTTTTTCTGCTCAGTCTATCTTTATGAAATTTTCAGAGCTTTTGTAGTTGAGGGAGGTGAACATTTTTTAAATAGATAAGTTCTTTGTATATGTAGTAGTTTTTGATTCCTGGAAAAAAAATTTTTTTTAAAATTTGGAGGAAAATATTTAAAAAATTTCTTTTCAGTATACAAAAAAATTATTTAAGTAAAAAAGATATCTCACCCAACTTTACAAGCCGTAAAAATTTTATGTTAATCAAGCAAGTAGAAAAATATATAAAAATTTCACTTTTAAAAAAAAAAAAAAAAAAAAAAAAAAAAAGGTTTTGAATTTTGAGATTGCTGAGCACAATTTTCAAAAAGTCAAAAAAACTACTTGGTGAATCTTGTAGGTAATGGAACAATCTACGCAAAATTCAAGTTTGAAGTAATTTCGAAAAAGGTTTTGGAAATTGAAACTAAAAATGTCAAAAATATAGGTTTTGAAAATTTGAAAATTCTGAAAGAATGAATGCTTACACAGAAAATTACACGAAAACGACGTTTTAGGGATCAGAAAAAGCTAAAGTTTGCTTCTTTTCCAATCAATATTGGCTGAAAATTTAGAATTTTATGTCCTTTTTTAGGTGGGGCCTAAAATGGGGTGCTGCTGACTCCAATATTGGAGCCTGTCCTTCACATGGATTATGCACTTTTCCTAAGGCTTTGATCAAATCATTAACCTCAGAGCAATACACCTTCGATAAATTTTTATGAAGAGAAAAGAACTGCCTAAAATTTTTATTCCTATTTCTGTACCAGTAAAATGTTGTTTCTGGTGCCAGTAATCTG
>JABUQX010114464.1:0-2500 GCA_015478945.1 Trachelipus rathkii | reverse complement strand
ATGCTTCTCAACGGCAATTTCAAGCAAACTTTACGAACTGAAATTTTGCATCTACAATTATTTTTACTACATTACCAAACAATACATTTCCCTCCATATCTTGATTTAAATTCAATGCAGCTGATTATTTTACATAGTTTTTAACTTGTGGTACGAATTTCAAATTTTGAAAAATTTACAGGCTTCCATTTCACATTTTACACGCTCACGAAATGTTATTAAATTGAATAATGAAGACATTTTTCTTTTATAAATGTTGAAAAATACAAAATTTAGTTTTTATTCGCGAAAAAAAACAGGTAAACTTCTTCGTTGTAGGAATAAATAAAATAAAATTGAAATATATGCTATATATTTATATCATTTTTAAGCTTTAAACTAAAAAAAATAAAAAAATAACTTGTCCGAATGAATAAATTCTTTTATAAAAATAAAATGTCGTGACAAAATACATAAGAGCCTATATATATATATATATATATATATATATATATATATATATATATAAATATTATATATATAATATATATATATATATATATATATATATAGTATATATATATATATATATATAATATATATATATATATATATATATATATATATATATATTATATATACTGTATATATATTTATATATATATATATATATATATATATATATATATAGATATAATAGATATATATATATATATATATATATTGTGATGCTATAAATGATAACAACACTTACTATGAAACTTTCTATGCTGAATCGATGATGGCAGACAGGCCCCCAGTGGTTGACATTTGCATCGGGTTTATGCAACCGTATTGTAGATAGTCTCCTGTTATAATTACCTTGATGATGGACCTGATGGATCGCAGAAAACAACAAATGGTTGTACTAACTTACCACATAATCCAAAACCAAGAGGAAAAAATGCAATGTTGAAACAGGTTTTTTTTTATTTTAGACAAGATATTATGTAATATATATATAATATATATAATAATATATATATATAAATATATAGATATATATATATATATATACACAACGGCAAACATCCAACTCACACCTATTAGCACGTCGACTAACATAGTATGAGTGAGTACTAAGTATGATCACTATATATATATATATATATATATATAATATATATGATATATATATTATATATATATATATATATATATATATATACCTAGTATTCAAATTTTTTAGTATATAATATATATATATTATGATTAATTGTTTGTTAGGTATTATATACTATGGTATATATTATATAGAACTCATCATTATTGACAGATATATTCAATATGATACTTGGTGAATCCATTATCTTGAAATAATAATATAAATAAAAATATAAAAAAATAAATAAAAATAAAATAAAATATAATAAATATTGTCTTATACTAATATAAAAAACATAAGTGAGTTATTTGTAAAAATTGATAGATAAAATTCTAGGTATAATATATGATAAGTATATATACAAAATATATATATTATGATATAATAAATAAAATTAATTATATTTATGTTATAGTATGAATATACTATTATAGTATGTCAAGTATGCACTCCACCCACAATAATCACTAGCTCAATAACATTATAAGTATGAAAATCATCAGAAAAACGTACACACGTATTATTATATTTTAATATACATGATATATGAGTCATCAGGAAAAAAAGATAGAAAAAACTACAGTTTGCTTCGTTCTTCAATACAAATAAGATTGTCACCTATGTTCAGAGCTTTGATTCTCTTATTTATAATAAAATTATATAGCGGAATATTTTATATATTGTCCAATATTTTGAGTGATAGATCTAAAATATATAGGATAGATTGACTGCTGGCTCCAATATAGGACCCTGCCCTCTTGAATGGGAGATTATTTATATAGACGCATCTAAGCAGAAGACTTAAAGCCGATCTAATTGACTATTCCTGCCAATATACTGTAATTTGAAAAAATTTCAATCAAATATTGAAAACACTATTCTTGAGGCCGCTCAATAATACAACTAGTAATCATCAAATTCGATATATATAATATATAAATAATATATGGTATTATAGAGAGCATGTTATGTATAATTCTCATATAGCTAAGAAGCTAATAATCATTTATATTATTAATATGAATATATAATACTTATAATTACGTAGTGAAATATAAATTAAGCATTATATTAATGCAAGCTATGCGCTGCAAAACCTAAAATAAACTATTTACTTATCTGTCGTTTAATTTTTATATTATTGAGCTAGATAACTTATCTCACTCTGATATTAAGAATAGCTATATATAGATGAGTGATATACAATCCAAAGCAATTTTGTATGCTTTTGTGAGTTTGTGAGAATTGATATAGGTGAGTGGGCACTATATAAGTACGCAACACATTCTAATGAACAAGCAAAAATGTATCATCCAATTCAAATAAAAATTTATTACACAAGGATTCAATAATATTAATTCATATTTCCACAATATA
>JABUQX010114463.1:5000-10000 GCA_015478945.1 Trachelipus rathkii | reverse complement strand
GTCCACGAGACGTCCTTTTAATAAATTTTAATAACTTAGTATTTGTCGGGTTTTTATTCTATAACTTCTGACACGTTTAGCGTGTCATACCATCAATATAAAATTATTTTTTTTAAGCGCAATAGCACTCAGAAATATTTATAAAGACCTTAAAAAAGCAGTCTCTGCAGCTTACAAAAATCGCTTAACAACGTAATTAAAAATGAAGTTATAAATTTTAAAGCTGAATAGTTTTTAAAAATAATTAAATTTTTTCAAAATTCTAAAAATTTTTAACAATTCATTTATTTCTTTTTTTTTAAATAATGGACTCAAAATTTAAGGGTTAACTACTATAAATATTTACATGCAATTTAATATTAATAATAATAATAATAATAATAATAATAATAATAATAATAATAATAATAATAATAATAATAATAATAATAATAATAATAATAATAATAATAATTATAATATAATAAAATAAAAATAATGTAAAAAATTATAAGTGTAATTAATATAATAATATAATAATTAATAATAATAATTGTATTAATAATAATAATACTAAAATAACAATATTATAATAATAATAATAATAATAAGTAATAATAATAATCGAATCAATAACCTGCCCATAACAATCAACTTAATACGATCAATACTAAATACAGCAATCATAACGGATCTTAACATCAAATAACTCATAGTATAACTATATCAATAATAATAACTAGACAACTGATCCATCCAAGAACTAAATATTAATTTAATATCTACCTACATCAATAAATATGTAATAAACTACAAGCATCAAATAAAAATCAAGACATCATAATAATATACATCTATACCTATTATATACAAGTCAAATATAACAAATAATATCGATAAGCAAACGATAGACCTCTGATAGATAACGTAATACATATAGATCACGCACACTCGACAAGAATGGTGACATCATAGAGCTGACAGTCGAAATGATGTGAGTCCCGCATCGACAGTGAAGAGTAAATAAACATAAACTACGCAGTAGCGCGAACATATAGTAAGTGATGAATAGATGAGGATCAATAATATGATACAAAACGACCAGATAGATACAACACAACACACGGTAAATCACTAGAGTCATCATAATAAAGGTCATACGTGAGTGATAGAACACTCAAATAGAGTCGATAGTAAAAGCATAATAAGTGCATAAGAAGTGATAAAGCTGACAGCCTCAATGGAATCAAGATCATCAAATAACATCATATATATATATAATACCCATAATTCAAATCAAATAAATAATATAATTAGATAGAATATAAATACGGATTCATATCTCGACCATAATAAATAATGTTAAAATACACAGACATCTATCCTAACTAACATAATCAGTAGATATAGCTATGAGCATGAGCGTAGATCGCCATAGAAGACAATCAATCACAGTGAACTACAATTCAGTGTCAAGAGGTGACATCTATAAAATACCATAAATCTCACGAAGATACACACTCAAGTCTTTCATATATACTATAATATACTATATAATATAGCAATATATATATACTATTATATATACTAGTTATATTAATATATATATATAATATTATATATATATATATATATATATATATGATATATATATATATTATTCTATATATATATATATAGTATTAATATAATATATATCTCGCTCTCTATGACGCCTCTCCGCTCCGTATGCACTCAGGCGTATGTATACGAGCCATAACTACAACTCTCATATCTGTACATCCTCAAGCGCGCTATTATATAACTACTATGACTCACTATTTAACCGCTATTCAGTATATATTATATACCTAAATAATAACCTATTTAACGTGAATCTAGCATACGCCATACGTCACATCTTATATAATCATCAAAATATACTTATATATAATACTATAAACATATATATATATATAATATATATAAATATATAATATATATATATAATTATATATATCATATAACGACCTATATAATTATAATCACCCGAGCCATACTATGATACCCGGTACACACATGAGTACAACCCGGACTACTCATAACAATAACTTACTACACATACATAACACCATAAACACTCACGAAAAAGGTAATGAGCAACTCATCAACTAGCGTCACAGATACCGAGCTAAAACAAAATAGACGAAGATGGTACATCACATACACACCAATAAATCTGACAATCAATCACATAAAAAACAACACACCCTAACCGAAACACAGTAAACACCCAGTCAGTCAACTACTCTAAGTGAGTTCCACTATCATCATACAATCTAACTATAATAAAACAAGACTCGTTGACAATATAGGCCCTATAATAAGAATCATGATACGTCATCTACGTACCTAACCAATCTATATATCATGCACTCTATAACAAGACGACCCGACACAGAATACGACACCATTCAATAAACATAAGACCCTCACAAAATACAATAGTATCACATCGCTACTCATACAAGATAAACACCAACATACTAACACCAAGAATAGCTACCAGTACATCCACCGACATACGATAATAACGAATAACATAGCATACATATATATACGACTAACACCTATATTAATACTAATATATAGGATTATAATAATTATATCCTTAACCCATTGTGCAACGACGCTGATGTGTACATAATCTACGGATACTACTAAATAATAATATTATATATATATATATATAATATCATATATTATATTATATACACATATATTATTATTATAATTACTAACGCTATCAACAGATAGACAGCTATCCGCTATAGCCAATATAAATATATATATATGTATTTATAGCCCATTTGCTAACCTCGTCACATTTTCTCAAGTAAATACTCAAATATATATATACTATATATATAATATACTAAACGCCGCTAAACTAACTAATTATTTTAAACTTTAATATGAAACTGAAATATAACATATATCTTATACAGCTAGTCTATAACTATAATCTATATATATATATAGTACACTACTTAGAATGACTACGAGCGACAACTCGCATCTACATCATCGTACATAAAACCATGTATGCCTACTAATACCCTAACCCGTATTATATAATACACCCACATACATAATTACTAGCTATACGACATAAGCTATATATAAACATATAACCTACATACATACGTATATATATATATAATAGTCCTTATAATACGACACGCATACAGAAACGCACTCCACACTAAGCATATTATCGCACGAACTAATTATAAAGGACCTCAACTAACATCTCCTATATACATATATACGACCCAAAAGGGGCACACATAACGGTATATTGATAACAACATTATGCATAAATCTTTTATATCTACATTTTATATATATATCGAACGTACATACACCATATATACTCATACTATATTCCCTGAGAGTCATCTTGCGCGATATGTATAGACACACATCTACATTGGACAGCACAAACTGACAAAGAGCAAGTACGATTAAATTTCCAACTCGAAGAATAATAACTTCACGAGAGCGAACTTAACTCAACATTCCATAACAAATCTCATACCAAATACAACCTATCATTTGCTCACGCAGCGGCGACTAGTCTGAGATCACACAGACCGCAAATTAATTATCTGATTTAAACTACGATCTCTGATATGGATAGCGAGGAACGCTCGATATTATGAACACCCTATCCTATTTTAAGAAACTTCGAATTTTTGAAATTGATTTCTCAACGTCTTTTATATGACCAAGAATGTGACTGTTCTAAGTAAAGAAACTCGAGCACGTAAACGAGGAAAAGCCAGACCTCTACGACACACAAGCGCCACGTACACGCTCCATACACATATAAACATTACAGTGAGCTTGGTGCATGGTAGTAGCAAATAGGATGAAATTGACGTATTAACCAGTGGAACTATTATGAATAAAAGATGAATACATTAATTTTTTTGTATACATCTTTCCTACAATTTAAGTTTAAATTAATGTTTCATCAAATGGATAATAGGATGCGTAACATGCTTTAAAGTTTAAAGAAATATCTGCCGATATCTTTGTGTTCTTCAATTGTTTATTTATATAAATGTGATAGCTGTGATGCTTTCTACATAGGAAAGACCATTAGATTTCTCTCCACACGAATTTAGAGGATCTCCATCATCCACCCTATTCGGCCATTTATAATCATTCTTCCAGGTATCAAAATTTCAAAATTTTAGACCATGGAAATGCTGAAGATTTGGAAGTTTTTGGAATCTTATATATATTTGAACATGAAGCCTTCTAATGAAAACTCTTACAATTAAATAAATTAAACATCCTTAAGTGAAGTTGAATTTTCTCTATTTTTTTTTTTGACTCTTCTAACTGTTTAATTATTTTTTTTACTAAAAAGTGAAGCAACACTTCTATTATTATTTTATAATCATTTTAACTCTATTTTATTTTGTTTATATCATTATGCATTTAGCCTTGAAAATGGGTGTTTTGTAAAAACCGGAAACTAGTCGGTTAAATAAATTTAAAAAATGTTTAAGATTGTTTTTCAATATTTTTACACATGTATATATATATATATAAAATATTATATATATTATATATATATAGATATATATATATATATATGATATATATATATTATATACTATTATATATATATATATATATATATATATAGTTATATATATTCTTCTTCTTGCTTCTTCATAGCTTACCTTTTTCCAGACAGAAATGTGGGCACAATCACATACCATAAGGTGTACGTCTATATTGACATTCGGTGGAAAAGAAAAGCCAGTGGAAGCATTATGACAAAAGTCGAAAGAAAGGCCCAGCCTTACCGCCCCTCTGTACCATTAATTAGTAAGAACTCGGTCGCAATCAGAAATCCACCCTGAAGCTTCCGACCGTGAAGGATTTCCTCACTATTGGTAAATCGATCAAGTGTAGGGTTCATCCCTGCCCAGGTGGGCCACACCTTACCCTCTACAACACCC
>JABUQX010114462.1:0-17500 GCA_015478945.1 Trachelipus rathkii | reverse complement strand
AAAAATTAAAACTAATATAAATAAAATGAAACGAAGTTATACCTAAAGTGGCCCATGTCACCCATACAGTACAAGGTACAATACAGTAGCAAGTTGTTTTAAATCATTGGGCCTACTAGCCCAATTCAACCCCCCCCCATAAAAATTTGATGATTGGGAGTGAATTGGGCCACCATGATTCTTTGAAATTTTGAAATACTTTTTCATAATACTTTGAATTGTAATGGACAAATATCAATCCAATTAATTTACTTTAAAATTAAGTAAAAAAATTTAATTAAAATGAAATTTATAGGAAAAATATGAAAAACAAAAATTGTCGAAATTTGTCCCACGAATGCGGTAAATTGGGCCACCCACATTTTATTCTTATTTATGTATCATTATTGAAATTTAATTACTTTTTACTAATTTTATTATAATTAACAATTAATTTATTAAGTTAAAATTAAATATTAAAAATGAATTGTACATAAAAAGAGTTTAAACAGTAGTCCGATTCACCCCCCAAGGTGAGTCTAAATGAGCTGTATTTAAACTTTAATAAAATTATTATTATCAGAATTACATTATTATTTTTTTGTGTGCTTTATGACCTACTATAGGGCCTTTATTTTTCAGGAAAAAAAAATTAAAAGTATATTATAGGGGAAATGGGAGACGAAGGTATACCCCAAAGTGGCCCATCACCTGCCCAATGCTATTATATTATTAGATATATATATATATATATATATATATTATATAATGATATAATATAGTATATATAATATATATATATTTAATATATTAATTCATATTATGCTTTTTTTAATAAATTTGTAGAAAAATAGTGTTCCTGCAAGTTCAGTAATTTTTAAAAATTTAGTTTTGTACACTTTGTCTATAACATCGAAAAAGTTTAACAATCAGTTAAAAAAAAAATCAATTAAAAAAAAAATATTAGCGATATCGATTTATCCATAATCTGATTCCTCATCCCTAAACGAATGAAATGAAGCCAAAAAGTTGTTTCATAGCGTATATTTTTTGTTGTATTTTTATTGAAAATATAAACTTGAAATGTGTGTCAATTTGTAAAAAAGACTTCAAAGAATATTTTAAGACCATTTGTGTAAATTAAATGTTTATAGTTTTAATACACTACTTACTTGAACTTTAGTGTATACTGCACCACAATTACCAATATTTACATCTATTGACAATACAGAGATCAATAAATTCTATATAGTCGACCATGAATGGGAGACCAGGGGACACAATAAAAAAAATTTAAAGAAGGCATGCCATCTTGACATAAGAAAGCATTCATTCAGCAATAAAGTTGTTAATTTTTGGAATGGTTTGCCACAGGAGGTTGGTGGGTGCAACTTATTGGTAACATTTAAGAAAGGATTGGGATAGTATTATTGGATGTTTGCGGGTACAAGTAGTATTATTTTGACTAAGCTGATCTGGCAGGTTTTTAGTACAGTAGTTATTAAGTTAAACTGGCATGTTTCTAACCTTTACCAAAAAAAAAAAAAGTACATGTTACTACTGCCTATTTTTTTTTCTTTTGGTTTGGCAAACTGTGGTGTATATCTAGACCTGTGAAGTTATTTACAAGCCCCGGGGTGGTTTGTGATTTAGCATGTGCATGTCAAAACTGAGACAGTCCTCGGATAGGGCCCCATATGGCTTTTTACTGGCTCTCTGATTCCTTTATAATTAAAAGTAAGAATAGGACAATTTGGTCCTATAACAATGATGAAAAGTTTAGTGAGTTCAGATAAAGAGTTGCTCAACATTTTCAAATGCTTAACTTTTACAGAGGAAAGATTAGAAAATAGTTTGGAGACTAATAGTTCCTTGTATGCATGTAACAAAATAGACCTACAGAATTTGAAATTGACATTAAATATTAAACGTTTACGTAGACCATATTTTGCACCAAGTAAAGCTGCAGTCCTGATGGTATATATTGCGTAGAATCTTAAGGAGGTATACCAGCTTTGCAAAGGCACCTCGTATTTTGATTTTTTAAGCCGAAATAACATTGGTAGGTACCAGATGATGGAAAAATGGCCATATGTTGTACATATTTTATAAGAGGAAAGGTAGTAAGGAAAGATTTGGGAAATTTAAGCCAGTTAGTTTAACATCTCTTGATGTAAAGGTCTGGATAAAAGGTGGGTGAAAAAGGTAATTATAGGGAAATATTTAGAAGTTCACATTTTGCTGTATGACTGTAACTATGATTTTATGAGGGGTAGGTCTTGTCAGACAAACAGTTTGGATATTTTGTTATACATTACTACTGCATTGACCGAAGAGAATCCATTGATATTATAATATTTAGACTTTTAGCAAAGCTTTTGATAAGGTTCCCCACATAAAACCTGATGAAGTTATTGCAATGTGGGATATGGTAGAGTGCGGGTTAACATGGTATGGCATTAAGCTGGTTTTGGAATAGGAAAACACGTGTTTACAACTAAATGGCAATAAGCTCATCATGGAAAATAGTGGATGAGTGCTTGGTTACCACAGGTTCACCTGCTGGGGCCACTTTTTTCCCTCCATATATCATATATACTTATATTATATAGATAATATATATATATATGTATATTATACTATATATATATATATATATATATATATATAATATGTATATTATATATATATATATTATATATATAAATTATATAATATATATATATATATATATATTAAATGATTTTAGACCAGGGACTTAAATGGGCAAGGTTTCAAGGTTTGCAGGTTGATACCCAAAGTGGCACACCTCCCAGTTACGGAATAGTGTAAAGCATGTTCAGAAAGATGTCCCAAAATGATTCTGATAAACCCCTTAATGGGTGTGCAGATAAGGTTTGGGGCAAAATAATTTTAATAGTTTAAAAAAGGTGGTAAATGATTTTTAATCTAGGTTACTCAAATAAAAGTTTTAACTACAATATGAATGGGGATTGGCTTGAGTCTGTGGACAAGAAAAAGATTTAGGTGGATTATAAGCCAGTTTATTTGAAATATAATCAGTGTTTTGGAAGCATGGAATAATAGCTAATAAGATATTGAGCATAATAAATCACAATGTTGTTTACAAGAGCAAGGAAATAATAAGTAAACTGTATAATAGCTATGTTAGGACAATAATAGAGTATTGTGCACAAGTTTGGGCCCCTTATTTAAAGAAAGACTTAGATATGCTAGAGAGAGTGCAATGTAGAGCAACAAGGATGATTTCTGGGTTTGAGTGTAAGAGCTATTAGGAGAGGCTGAAGGAGTTAGGAATGTTTTCTGTTGAAAGGCGATTTCTTAGAGGAGACATGATACAAGTCTTCAAAATTTTCACATCTATTGATAATACAGAGAGCAATACATTCTTCATAGTAGAGCACGGACGGGAGACCAGGGGGCATAACAGGAAAATTAAGAAGAAAGCATGCCATTTTGATATAAGAAAGCATTCTTTCAGAAATAGGGTTGTTAAATTTTGGAATGGTTTGCCACAGGAGGTTGTTGATTGTGACTTGATTGCAACATTTAAGAAAGGGTTGGATAGATGTATGGATGGGTTGGGTATCATTTAGTATATTTAGAAGAAGCCATTAGGCTTGGATTTTAGTTACCGTTAGTTATTGTTAGATGGCATGGGTGACCATAACTTAGTTATTAAGTATGTGGATGGTTTGGTATCATATATAATTTTTTTGCACCTAAGCCAAAATTCGTGGATTTTTAGTTTCAGAAATATGACAAGCCCTAAGGTTGCTTTGTGGATTGCATGAGAGCATGTTTGGTTAGTGAGTTTGACTGGACAGTCTCGATAGGTCCATATGGCCTTCTTACTGTCTCTATATTTCTAACTGTTCTAATGTCCTCTAGCACATCTGTCGCCTGCCAGGTATTTGGATCGTTGGTGCTCTAAACCTGGACCTAACCATAATCTAATTAAACTGTCATGGATTGACATTGCCTTAAAGTTAAGTATTAATATATATATATATATAAATATAATAATTATATATATATATAAGATAATGTATATAGTATATATATATATATATTCATACTATATATACATATATATAATATATATATATATAATATATATTATATATATATTATATATCGAGGAGGACCTGTTATGTTTTACGACTCTGTTCAGTTTTGATTTTTTTTTTTTTTTTATATATTTCTAGGACGGCACGAACATGATTCCAAAAAATATTATAGGACCAGTTATTGTTTTACGACTCCGGTTGCAGTTTAAATTTTTTTTTTTTTTTAACTAAAGGTATGATACCAAGGGTGAACCGCGCAAAGATAGCAGGATCGGGTCTCTCGGCCCTCTCTGGGGAACGGACAGCGCTAGGACTATTCCCCCCCTCCGGGGAAGGTCCCAGAACCCCCACTCTTTGGTATTTGCGGTTGCTCGCGGGGGTTCTTCCGCCCCTCCCCTACGGGGTATGGAAAACGTGCCCCCCCTCTATTTCCCCCGTACGGACTATTACCTAATTTTTTTTATATTTATAATTTTTTTTTTTTTTTTTTTTACATTTGTAATAAGCTTTATACGATGATTCCAACTATGTAATTGGTTTTTCTGTAAGTAGTCGTACTTTCGACAGATATTCAGTTTATGAATCTTTTTTTTTTTTTATTTTTAATAATTTTAGCTTTATACGCTGATTTCAAATATGTAATTGGTTTTTCTGTAAGTGTCGTACTTTTCGAGATATTTCATTTTTTAAAATTTTATTGATTAAAAATGTGATTTTTAAATACATATTAAAAATATTTCGAACTTCTGAATCATGTTTATCCACCCACCGTTGAAAATTCATTGTTAGTATCATATACTAGAAATATGTTAAAAAAAAACAAAAAAAAAATCAAAATTGAAGGAGTCTTAAAACATAACAGGGCCTATATATATATATATATATATATATATATATATATATAATAAATATATATTATACTATATAATATATATATATATATCTATATATATATATATATATATATATATATATATATATATACTGATAATGAATCTACAATAGACGTAGAGTTATAATTAATGATATTATTTAACCCTTGGAGGCGACACAAATTAAATAAACCAACAAAATATTTATTAATTCTTATGCACTAATTTATTTGAACACAGAATTATTTTTTCACAATTAATATGCTTGAAATTTAGTTGTAAGAGTCTGAGCTTTCGTTCCCGTGGCAGGTAACATCTTCAGGAACTGATGAGCAAAGTGAAATGATGATAAGATTACAGTTCTGTATTCTGGCAACCTGGTTAAAAACTAAGAGGAACAGAGTATTTGGTTAAATTAGTTTGAGGTAATTTTTCAGATTGTTAGATTTGTTTATATGTAAATTGGTAATGTCGTCTATGAAAGGGTTTCCAGTTTGAGTATTGTAGTTTTGGGTATTTTTTATTAAAAAGGACTCAGTTATTTTTCTTGTTGTGGTATCTTGTATGGGTATTATGAGTTTGGAAGATGTAATGTTAATTAAGTGATTGTAGTTTTTTCTGTGTATGGTTAATGAGGAGGAAAGTTTATCATTCTGTAAATCATGTTTATGTTGCTTGATGCGTGTGTCAAAGTTGTTGGTTTCACCTAAGTAGTGCTTATTGCCGTTTAGGCAGGGGATTTTTTAAATGCCGGAATTTAGATTGGGATGTGAATTTTTAGGTTTAAGTGCGTGTTTGAGAGTTGTGAGGTTGGATTTTGTAGTTAGTATGGAGTTTGGTATATGTTTTTTAAGTAATTGTGTGTTTACGTTTGGTATAGGTAGTATATTTGTATAACTATTAAGATTTGTGTTTGGATTAAGATGTTTGGTTTTAGCAAGTTTGAAAGCTTTGTAAGTTATAGGTTGTGGATAGTTTAATTTTTTGAAAGTATTTATGATTTTGTTTTTTTCTGTTTCTAGGTATATTGTGTCACAAATTCTGAGAGCTCTTAAAAATAAATTGGATAGTGTAGCGATTTTGGTGGATGTTACATGGTCTGAATACCAGTGTATGTATGAATCGGAAGCTGTTAGTTTTCTATGTATTTGGTAGAATACAGAACTGTAATCTTATCATTTCACTTTGCTCATCAGTTCCTGAAGATGTTACCCGCCACAGGAACGAAAGCTCGGACTCTTACAACTAAATTTCAAGCATATTAATTGTGAAAAAATAATTGTGTTCAAATAAATTAGTGCATAAGAATTAATAAAAATTTCGTTAGTTTATTTAATTTGTATCGCCTCCAGGGGTTAAATAATATCATTATATATATATATATATATATATATATATATATATATATATATATATATATATATATATATATATATATATATATATATATATATATATATATATATATATTGAGAGTTTTTATGTTTTTGTTTTTTTCAGCATGCTGTTTTGGCTTGGGCTTATGTGTTCTTTGTTTGTCCTGCACGGCTTTTGTCTACCTATGTGAAGATCTATTGCATGAGCATGCACGCTGATGTACAAGCTATGTTATAAGCACTTTTTATTGTTTATTTCTTTTATATATTTAACTCTTGTTTCTGTCTTTCCAGGTATAGATGGTTGGGTATTTGGCCCAAGAGTTATTTAAAACAAAACAGAATAGGGATTTGTAAGGTTTCCTCTTTAGGTGGAACACCGAGTAGGGAGGAATAGAAACCACAGGTTTACACAGGGTTTCACTGCTCGGGCCCGGGGAGGGTAGCCTGGGTGGACATAGTTGACGTATATTCCAAACTATTCGTTTAACGTAATATTGTATCCCTTGTATAACCCAATAGCTACAGTGGTAGCTAAATAAGAAAAGTTCGTTTTATTTGTATAAACTATTTACCGAGATAAAAGGAATCCGTCATATGGTTAATAGAGGTGGGTGTGATTACTTGTGTAACAGTTTTGATAGGCCTTTAATTTAATCAGTGGTAGCAGAGCGTAGTTCGAAGCTACGCTCTGAGGGGACGTGTGTTAACAATGGACGGAAAAAAGAGTGATAAGGTTGAAAGGAAAGGGTGAACAGAAGGTTGTGTCCGGTGTTTAATGGAGAAGGGGTTAATCCCAATGAATATGAGTTGTGGAAGAAGAGAGTGGAGTGGTGGTACTTAGTGGAAGGTAAGAACTGTGACTGTCCTGCAGGTGAAATAATATTGAGTTTGGGAGAAAGAGTTTTTGAGTCTGTATGTGATTTGAAAGTACAAGATTTGGAGAAGGATGAAGGTGTGAAAAAGATTTTGTTAGTGCTGGATGAAAAGTACGGTAAAGAGGAACAAAGGGATAGGTATGACAGAATATTGGAGTTCTTTTATGTGAAAAGACAGGACAATGAGAACATAAGAGAGTATGTGAATAGATATGAGGTTATTGAGAGTAGATGTAAGATGGTTGGAAAGGTTGATTTGGGTGAGGACTTAAAATGTGTGCATTTGGTTAGAGGGAGCAAATGTGGACAGGGTTCAAAGACAGATGGTGTTAGCATATTGTGGTAAAGGTAAGTGGGTATTTAAGAATTTTAAGGAGGCTTTACTTGTGGTCTGTGAAGGGATAGGAAAAAAGGAGAATGAACCGAGTGGTATAAGAGGTTGGATGAGTGATGATAGGAGAAAAGAGAAAGGATGAGATGGAAGAGAAAAAGAATCAATTTTCTGGTGGTGATAAAAGAACTAATAGAAAAAATAAGTATGGACAGATAATGAAGTGTGTAATATGTAGTTCCATATACCATTTTGCTGCTGCATGTCCGAAGAATATATTCAGTTTCAGAGAAGGTCTGTTTTCAGTGGTGCACGAGGAGAAAGAGAGATGATGCGAAAGGATGAAAGTAAGTGTAGAACAAGTGAAGAAGGTAAGAAAGATGAGAAGATATTTTGTAATAGAGCAATAGAGAGTGAGAGTATTGATGAGGAATATGAGTCGATATGTGCAATCGTAGATACAGGGTGTTCAAAGAATGTTATTGGTGAAAAGTGACTAGGCCGTTTAATGGGTAGTTTCAGTAAGGAAGAGAGAAAAAAGATGGAAGAAACTATGGAACATACGAGTGTGAGTTATGTTTTTGGGGAAACTACCTATAAAAGTGTGAAAAGATTATTAGTTCCATGTTGTATAAAAGGTAGGAGGTTTTTGTTGAGAACTGAGTTAGTCAAAGGGGATATACCCTGGTTATTAGGTTATGAGTCGTTAAAAAATCTTGGTGTAACAATTAAGGTGATGCATAATAGTGTGGTTCTTAGTGAATTGGAGGGGATAGAGGTTCAGTGTTGGATAAATGATAAGGGTCATTTAAAGTTACCTTTACGGGGTGGTGTGAAGAGGGAGGTTTGGTGGATAGGTAATATAAAAGAGGAGTTGCTCAAAGAAGATCGGAGAGAGAAGATTGTCACTAAACTTCATATACAATTTGGTCACCCAAGCAGAGACAGATTATGGAAATTGATGAGGGATGCTTATGGAGAAGAGTGGGGTAGAGATGAGGGTAAAAGTATACAGGAGTGTATAAATCAGGTTAGTGAGAAATGCAATGCCTGCATTAAATACCAAAAGACTCCGAGACGTCCAGTTGTGGGTTTACCTCTAGCAAGAGGTTTTAATGAGACAGTGGCGATGGACCTCGGTGAATTAGAAGGTCAGAGATTTATTGTGATGGTGGATCTTGGAACCAGTTTTTGTCAGGCTAGTTGGGTAAGGAGTAAAGAACCAAAAGAGATCGTGAGAGTGATATTGGAAAAGTGGATCAGTGTTTTTGGAGCACCTAAGAGGTTTTTTAGTGACAATGGGCTAGAGTTCCAAAATGAAGAGATGAAAATCCTATGTGAAAGGTTCAGTATGGTACAGTGGGCCACGGCTGCAGAAAGTCCCTGGAGCAATGGACAGTGTGAGAAGATGGTGGGTTTACTTAAGGACGGCATGAGGAAGATGATCGATGAAGGAGCGGAACAAAAGCTGAGTCTCTATTGGGCGGTTTCGGCTAAAAATAGTCTGTTAAATAAAGGTGGTTATTCACCAAATCAGTTGGTATATGGAAAAAATTGCCGGTTCCCTAATTGCACAGATGAAAGTGAGGAAAGTGTAGGCGTGTTAGGTGTGGAAAGTGAATGGTTGTTGCATAATCTTAAGGCACTACATTTGGCTAGAAAAACACACATTCAGCAAGAATCAGATGAACGGGTAAAGAGAGCAATGAAGGGCCAAATACGTGATCACCATCTGGAAGTGGCTGAAATTGGGGATAGTGTTTATTATAAAAGGGAAGTAGATAAACAGTCGGGTAAAGAGAGCAATGAAGGGCCAAATACGGGATCACCATCTGGAAGTGGCTGAAATTGGGGATTGTGTTTATTATAAAAGGGAAATAGATAAACAGTGGAGGGGGCCAGCAAAAGTAATTGGCAGAGATGGTAAGACTGTTATTGTGAAACACGGTGGTACGTTAAGGGACGTATCTAGGGTTCATATCACTAGAATAGCAGGAATACCTAAAGAAGTAGAGGTTGAGGAAGAGAAAAAAGGAAGTGGACGCTGTGAAACAACCCGTTAGGAGGGGTGTTTTTGAGGATGAATTTGAGGAATATGAAGTGATCCGAACACCTGTGGAACATGTTGCTGAAGAAAGTGAAACTGAAACAGAAACTGAAGAGGAAGATCAAGAAGATGCTGAAGAGAGAAGGGTGGAGAGGATTAAGGTGGGTAAGAGGTACACATGCACGAATAAAGATACGGAGGAAAAACTAGATGTGAAAGTTTTAAGTAGGGCTGGTAAAGCGACCAGTAAAAAATGGAGTAATAGTTTTAACATACAAAATGTGAACAGTGGTGAGTGTAAGTGGATAGATTTTAATGAATTATAAGGATGTAGAGTGTATAGAGGAGCAGGAAGAAGTTTGGATAGGGGATTGTGATGATGAGAGAGTTTTACAAGCAAAACTGAAGGAAATTGATAATTGGGGAGTGAAGGATGTGTATAGGAGGGTAAAGGATGTTGGACAAAAGAAAATCTCTATGAGATGGGTTATAACAGATAAAGTAGTGGGAGGACAGGAAATATGTAAGGCAAGACTGGTAGCTAGGGGTTTTGAGGAAATGGGCAGAGAACTTGTAACGGAGGCACCTACGTGTTCTGGTGAAGTGTTAAGACTATGTCTTAGTATAATAAAGCGTGAAGGGTGGATTTGTCAATCGATTGATATAAAAACGGCGTATTTACAGGGTGATAGGATAAAAAGGAAAATATGTGTAATGCCTCCAAAAGAAGCGAAGGAGAAAGGTCATGTTTGGGAATTGAAGAAAACGGTGTATGGGTTGAAGGATGCTGCTAGGGCGTGGTATGACAAGGTTGTCGCAGTGATTATAGAGTTAGGGGGTGTTCGAAGCAAGTTAGAATATGTGTTGTTTTGGTGGAAGAGAAAGGGTAAGTTAATAGGGATCATGTGTACACATGTTGATGATTTTTGTTTTGGTGGATCTGAAAGGTTTTTAAATACGGTGATCAAAAGAATGAAAGAAAAACTGGAAATAGGTTCTGAAGAAAAACATAGTTTCAAGTACATAGGGGTAAAGATACATGATGAAAAGAATGGTGTGTGGTTGGAGCAGGAGAAGTATATGGAAGGAATAAAAATACCGGATAATCGTGAATATTATGGTAATAGGGACATGGAAGAAAACGAATTAACGGCGTATAGGTCTTTGGTGGGGCAAATGAATTGGTTATGTGGTCAGACTAGACCTGATCTTTGTTTTGCGGTGAGTGACAGAAGCAGGTATTTTAAAGGGGGTAAAGTTGAGGAAATGAGGAAGCTGATTGGTATGGCGAGAAGAATGAAAAATGAAAAAATGGGGATATGGTTGGCGAAATTAGGAAGAGATGTTGAAATAGAGGTGTATACAGATGCGTCTTATGGAACGGAAGGAAGAGTGCATCCACAAGGGGGTTATATTGTGTCGATAAAGGATGGTTGTGGGAATAGGTGTCCTATTGTGTGGAAGTCTAAATGTATGCGTAGGGTGGCGAGGTCTACTATTGAGGCTGAGGCTATGGCTTTGGTTGAAGGTGCACAAGGGTATACACGTTGTGAACGTTTGGAAAGAAATATTTGGTGGTTTAGGGTTGAAAGTGGTGATGTATACTGATAGTAAAACTCTGCAGAGTGCGGTTTACTCGGCAACACCAGTTGAGAGCAAACCTTTGAGAGTGAATATCATGAGTATGAAGGAATATGTAGAAGATGGTGATGTAAAGAAAGTAGTGTGGGTAAGTACGAAAGAGCAGTTAGCTGATGTGTTTACCAAAGGAAGGGTAGATGTGAGGGGTATAAAAGAATATGTTGAAGGAAAAAAGGTGCGGGAGATATAAGACTATGAGAGTTTTTTATGGTTTTTTGTTTTTTTTTCAGCATGCTGTTTTGGCTGGGGCTTATGTGTTCTTTGTTTGTCCTGCACGGCTTTTGTCTACCTATGTGAAGATCTTTTGCATGAGCATGCACGCTGATGTACAAGCTATGTTATGAGCACTTTTTTATTGTTTATTTCTTTTATATAATTAACTCTTGTTTCTGTCTTTCCAGGTATAGATGGTTGGGTATTTGGCCCAAGAGTTATTTAAAACAAAACAGAATAGGGATTTGTAAGGTTTCCTCTTTAGGTGGAACACCGAGTAGGGAGGAATAGAAGAATAGAAACCACAAGTTTACACAGGGTTTCACTGCTCGGGCCCGGGGAGGGTAGCCTGGGTGGACATAGTTGACGTATATTCCAAACTATTCGTTTAACGTAATATTGTATCCCTTGTATAACCCAATAGCTACAGTGGTAGCTAAATAAGAAAAGTTCGTTTTATTTGTATAAACTATTTACCGAGATAAAAGGAATCCGTCATATGGTTAATAGAGGTGGGTGTGATTACTTGTGTAACAGTTTTGATAGGCCTTTAATTTAATCAGTGGTAGCAGAGCGTAGTTCGAAGCTACGCTCTGATAAATTAGTGCATAAGAATTAATAAAAATTTCGTTAGTTTATTTAATTTGTATCGCCTCCAGGGGTTAAATAATATCATTATATATATATATATATATATATCCACACACTTCACACTTACTTACTTTACTTTGTATCCCCATCTCTTTGAAAAAGGGCATTATTGAATTAAAATGTGGTGATTTAGTGATTCTTCCACATAATACTCAGAGCCCAACCTTTGGATCGGTTGTAAAAATTTTATTAGTAAATAACAATAATTACTTACTTTATAGAAAAACGAACAATAATTTTTACTCTAAATACATGGGCTATATTGTAAATATCCATGATGATATATTGGTTATAAAAGTGGAAGACATTGATTTAAGCGAGCCTGTCTTAAAATACAACATAGAAAAAAAACTGTTAGCAATTATACCTTCTTCAAGGTTTGTTCCCGATTTGTAAAGAAGAAATAGTGAAAAGGAGTGTTATAAAATGGTATACTTCATTATTTTTATGTAAGTAAAGTGTTATCTACAAATGTGAAGTTTATGTATTTATAAATATTTTTGATAAATTTTAGTTGAGTACAAATGAATATGATACTTTAATCTCTCTCTCTCTCTCTCTCTCTCTCTCTCTCTCTCTCTCTCTCTCTCTCTCTCTCTCTTTTCTCTCTCTCTCTCTCTCTCTCTCTCTCTCTCTCTCTCTCTCTCTCTTCTCTCTCTCTCTCTCTCTCTCTCTCTCTCTCTCTCTCTCTCTCTCTCTCTCTCTCTCTCTTCTCTCTCTCTCTCTTCTCTTTCTCTCTCTTCTCTATCTCTCTCTCTCTCTCTCTTTTTCTCTTCTCTCTCTCTCTCTCTCTCTCTGCTCTCTCTCTCTCTCTCTTCCTCTTCTCTCTCACTCTCTCTCAAAAATTTATAAGATTATTTTATATGTACTTAGATTATAACTGAAGATTCATCATCTGTTGGCTCAAACCAGGTTACAACACTCCCAAGTTTTAATGATTTTGTTCTACCGTATTTGCTTGGAGAAAACTTGTCTTTAAAACGAAAAAACTCTATGAGGAATATCATAATTGAAACTCTTATTGAATTTTTAGAGTAAATATAATTTTTTTTATTTATCTTTTGATAAAATAAAACTTGTAGATGCAATTTATAAACAAGTTTCATTGATTCACAATCACCGACATATAAAAATTCATTAATGTAAGTAGTTTGTGTCTATTGATGTCGATTTATTTTCTTTATTTTCAGCAAAAATAAGATGCTAATTGGAAAAAATAGAGTACGTCAAGGTCTTGGTTATAAAGCACTAGGTCGGATGATGCTTCTACATTATCCGAAAATCCATAGAGAGGAAAGTTTTATTAAAAGAAAACGCAAAGAAGAATTAGTAAGTTTTACTCTAAAGTTTTCAATGATTTACATTCTTTAATTATTTTATGATTGCACATGATGTTTGAAGCTGAAAATAGATGATTATTATTATTATTATTATTATTATTATTATATTATTATTATTATTATTATTATTAATTAATTATTAGTATTATTGTAAACTTATGTGCAAATTGCTTAAAAACTTTAACTACAAATAAATCTGCTGCAGCAGTACTACATATGTGAATTGTAGTTTTATACCTTTTATTACATGGAATAAATTGGTAAAAACTTATAAATAAATCTGCTGCAGCAGGACTACATGTGTGAACTGTAGTTTTATATCTTTTATGATATGGAATAAGCATTATTAACTAATTTAACTTCGTTTTAGCAAATTTATTTTTGTTTTAAGCGAAGAAATTTAAATTATTTTTTTGAAAGTGGAAATTTTTCATTTCCAAAATATGTAGACAGAAAATATCATGTTTTTTTTATATATATATTTATGGAATAAAATTAAATAGATTTTTATTTGGATTTATGTATTATTTCATTTGTGTCATTTCATTTACACACACACACACGTCTCTCCAGAATGGGGGGGAGGTGTTATTATCCTCAAAAACATACAGTAAAGTAGAAGAATTGACCTAAGTCGAAAAGGAAAGCCCCTCCCCAATACCATTCAATCGAACCTTGCAGCTTCATATCTCGTTATAGTTACCCACTGTGGTAGGTCGTCAAAAGTGAGGTTCATTCCCTGGGCCAGGCTCACAGCCCCGCACCTTCACAAAACCACGCAATTCATTCCTATTATGAACCATTCTTGTCGCTCGCACCAAGTCAACATTCCTTCATATCCTGCTTGCATTCTTCCACCGACTCATTCCACTTCTTTGGTCTTCCAACTGATCGGTTCCCAACACACCCGCCTCTATGCAACCTTTTGACCAACCTACTTCCATCCATCCTTTCCACATGACCAAACCATCTCAATACATTCTCACTTATTCTCCCATTTACTCCCTTTGTAAAGCTACATATCTCCTTAATACGTTATTTCCTCATTTTACCAATCTTCGTCACACCTAATGGCTAATATACCCCTTAATTAATTTATCCATCTGAACAGCCTGCACATTAGATCTGTGCCTTCTATTCTACACTATAGCTTCACTACCATACGTTAGCACCGGCAACAGCATATCCTCTTGCAAGATCTTAGGCTAGCACTCTCAACACTTAATCCTCTAACATTCACCAGAGATTCAATCGGTCCTATCACCTTCCTGTCACTCGCTACTTTCCTATTACGCACAGCTTCCTCAGTTCCCTTTTCATCCAAAATATTTAAACTCAGATACTTGTTTCAACTGTGTACCATCCAACATAATTTCACACCTTGGTCTTTCTTCCCCTACAACCATAACCTTATTTTTTTCTACATTTACTTTCAATCCCCTTCTTTTACACACCCGGTCAAACTTCTAAGACTCCCTTCAGTTTCACCACACAAAACCAAATCATCCGCATAAAATAAGGAGGGTGTATCCTCCATTCTCTACCTTTCTCTATCATTCTAACACCCTCTCCTACAAGCCCTCCCTTAAATTCTTTCATCACCCCATCCATATGTATACTAAACAGATATGGCGACATGACACATCCCTTTATCACTCCACTTTTAATGCTGAACCATTTACTCCACTCCATTTATTCTCTACACATGCTTTACTGTTAGCATATATACTTTTTAATATAATTCAGAACCTACCAGATCATACATCATTAACACTTGATAAAGAGCATATCTATTAACTTCTGTCATACGCCCTGTTGCTAAATCCATAAAACCCCAAATATAAATTCCTTTTTCTGTCCTTTTCCTCACTCCGATTTACCTTCCCAATGATGATTTTTGTATGCCACCCCTTTATATATACTATCATATATATATATATATATATATATTATATATTATATATATATATATATATATAAATCTATATCTCTTTCTATTTATATATAAATATATATAATATAATAAATATATAATAAGGTTGCCGCTGAGGTCAATCCACTTATGCATCAATTTGGTCCCGCCCTCGCTCATAACTTAAGATGAGACTCGAACATTAATTATATAATGTCCTAACGCATTTATATTCCTATCCCAACCCATTTTATAAAAGATGCAATTGCATTACTAAGCTATCAATTTCTGAGCGCAAAACCAATTTAACATTCAATAACTATGCTGCAAATGAATTATTTTCTAAATCCTGACACAATGCTTTAAATTTATATTTTTTACTTTTGCGATTCTTTTCTTTTCCTTTAATGGCCTAGTATGAAGAACCTACTCTCCTCCGTCAGAATTAAGAAATAAAAAAATTATAAACCTGAGTTATATTCCCGCAAAAAAAATATTTCCTTCCATACATAAATATTGACAATGCCTCTCAATCTCACCTCTTAACTTTTATCTGCCAAAACACCATTTTTGTAACTCCTGTGTTGCCTCAATTACTTCAACGGTTCTTATATTGGCGCTAAAAAGTCACGCTAGGTTTACAGGATGCCGTTAATACTACAAACAAAGGTTTTGATTATTACCTCCTAAACTCTTTATCGGCAAATATATAAGGCTATTAAAAATTCTAATATTTAATAAATATCTACTTTTATATTATACTAAATATATATATAAATATATATGTCTAAAATATGTCTAATAATATATATCTAAAATAATTTATATAACTTCTAGTTCTAGTTTCCACTGAAACTTTCAAAATTACTAATAACCACTGTATGTTCCTTTATTTTATCAAGCTTTAAGTCCTGTCGCCCATCTATGCCTTAAAATAAGTCCTAATGTGAGATTACAAAGTGAATATCGTACACTTTTAACTAATGAGATGCTTTTTGCAATTATCATCCCAACGATAGTTTCCCTTAATGTGTGACCTCCATATTATCTATCAAGTCCTGGTATAAAGAACTTTACTTTCTTCCTGGTGTGTTATTGTGCAAATTCTAGTCCGTACTTCTTTCTGGTGTTGAAACTTTAGATGCTATTGATTGTAACAACGGTCTCCTCAAAAACATGTACAAGTCATATCCCATTGTATTTGCGGTCGGTCTCACGAGTAAAATGCATGTTCCAGTTATGTCTTGATTTACACCATTACATGGAATATACACGTTTGTGCAATTATTGGGGTCATTTTGCAATTTGTTGTTCCATCACAAGCACATTCGTTTTAGTTTGATGCGTATCGAAAGCACGTATGTGAACGTATTGTATGCATATACACATGTATGCAATATAATATATATATATATATATATATAATATATACTATATATTTATATATATATATATATATCTATATAATATATATATATAATCATAATATATATTATATAATATATATATATATACTATATATATAATATATATATATAAATTCTGCACCACAACCTTAATATCTCTAACTTTAATACTTTCCTCCTTCCAACAGCTCCATCCTAGACCTACGCGTTTTTTATGTGGCCACTTTGATCGGGGTGCATTGGGGGGGCTTGCGTCGCTTCCTACGCCTTAACTATAAATTGCGAATGACTGCTTTGACTCTGTTGACGCTTCGGCTTCTGCCATTAAGGTGGGAACTGTAATCGGTGACGGGATGAGCAGGTTCATTCCTCTTCGACTAAAATCTTTCATCCTCCTCATAAATCCATGCGAAAAATTCAATTCGTCCTGTTCTCTGGCCAATTCAGGCTTAGAGACAGCGCTTATCGGCGGTGGAAAAATTCTAAAAATTCTCCTTCTCCTATCACTCTCACTAATTTTCATTCAGCTAGAAATCGTTGGAGGGATACTCTTTCGACGAGCAAAGCGCGCTTTCATCAAACGAAAGTGAGCTAACCTCCTTGGTTCTCCTATGACAAAAATCTTTCTGGCCTCTTGCAAAAACATCTCTCTAAACTTCTGTAAATCTGCCTTCCTTTCTCTTATTCCATCTGATTAGCGCTCTGTTGCTAACCTCTCTTTACTTATGTTCTAACTTAAAGAAAGTAAACGATGTCTCCCGCC
>JABUQX010114461.1:0-22736 GCA_015478945.1 Trachelipus rathkii | reverse complement strand
TTCTAGGTCCGAAGCGATTATACCCAAGATAGACCAAAAGAATACTAACTAAAACCCTCTCCGACTGTCTATTCCATCCGTGTCTACGCCTGGCTATTACCCTCAAGTCGGTTGCCGTTATTATCCCTTGTCCCTGTTTAAAAGAACAAAAAATCAACAAAAAAAAATAATACATCGATTCTAACTATCTTTTCCAAGTGATGACAACTTTCATTGCCTCTATCAATAGTCCGCGTTTAGTAACAGTTTATAACTCACACTTGGAATTTTGGTACGTGGCATACCTGAGTTCTTAGTATGAGCGCTCCTATATCATTTGCGAGCACGACACCGTTAATAGGTGCGGCAAATATTCGAAATTGCGGATTGCTTCCTTTTTTGTTCATCGTCTCTTCAAAAAAAACTTGTTTTTAATATTCCTGTGCTTACGTGTCGCATCCGCGGTTTTTCTCTTTAATACATTCGGAAAAGATTCATAATCTTTTATAACAATTTTTAAATTCTTTTTTTTTTTTTATTTTTTTTTTTTCTTTTTTAAAAAAAATAAATTAATAGAATAAAATAAAATTAAAAAAAAAAAAAAACAAATTCATTTATAATTTTATTTTTTTTTTTACTTTTAAAATTTTATTTGTTATTTTTTTTTTTATTTTTTTTGTTAAATTTCTGAAGCGTAATTAAGTATAAAAGAAAATGTTAAGTCACTAATTTTTCTGATTTATCGACTATCTAACTAATCATAATGTACATTTATTTCGCCTATATGTAGGTTAGCTAGTTTTCTAGTTACTATTAATTTGCTTCTGACACCTGAAACATTCGGGGACAGCTTGCCAGATTTTTTATTTTTTACAAATAATGGGCGAATTATTTATTTTTTACTTACTTACTAGTAGGTAGATAAAAATATATTACAAAATCTGGATATAATACTTATATATATACTATATATATATTATTAAACATTATAATATATTATATATTAATATATATATATATACTTAATGCATTTTTTTATAGATAATTTATTTATTTATATGAACACATTTCCATTTGATTTAATATATATTTAAAAATAGAGCAATTTTTTATTTATGTATAAATTTATATATTTATTTTCGTATTTTATATGATTTATACATTATATATACTAGGAATAAACTACAACCCTTACTATATCCTCCTAAATAGAGGCGGAAACCACCAGTTTTTTTAAGAAGACATCTAAGATAGTGAGTGATAGACAGTGTATACTTTATAGGAAGATGGGAAAATATTCTGTAGATTGTAAACTGTATTCCATATTTTACCATTGGACTACATTTAAAATTGAGCATAGCTGTTAAGTTTGACATCAGAGAATTGAACAGAAAAATGATAAAATTGCGTGCAAAAGCGTGTAGCATGAGTTTACCTTAATGGAAAATGTATGCGACTTAAGAGTTCAGAAGAGCACGGTCCGTTGTAATAGCGACAGCGTTAAGAGAGTGATGAAACTTCCAAAATTCTCTGAAAAGTATAACCATACATCCAACAATAAAGTACTCTTCTTACTTGCAGACAGTTTTCAGATACCCCATTAGATTTTTTCGTTAGTGGAAATCATATCACAATCATTGTAATGTTTTTCATATGTAACATATTATTAACTGTTTTATGAAAGATGGGATTTTGGATCAACGTGTAATTTACGAAAATTGTGTGGGAAGAAAAGAGAAAGATTTTTTTTTTAATCCTATTGCCTTCGTCGTTGTATATAGACACATATTATATAATATATATAATATAGTATATATATAATATATATATATAATATATATATTATATATTATAATATATATACTATATTATAATATATAATAACTATATACTTATATATATTATATACTATTAATTATATTATATCACTTATATTATATATATATATATATAACTCATATTATATATATATAATCTAGATAGCCGCATGAAAATTACCGTCCCATTTTAAATGGCCTCTCGCCTTTTCTCTTTTGCTTCATTATTCTTACATAAACTCATCCTCAGAACGGTTCAACATCTTCTGACCACTATTCTATATCATATCACAATACTAAGTCCCACACGTCTCTTCTAGCACAACATCTTACAAACATCCCCTATTACTACTATTATCCCTGATGTTTATTGTCCTGCGTCTAATTCGGGGGGAAAATCAGTAAGATAAAATTGCACACCACATCGTTCATTTAGTCCCTGCTGAGTCGGGTAGAAGGCTACTAAGGGACGGTTGTTGGTAGGTTGTGAGAGGATTGAGCCTGTGTGGAACGCCCCATACTACCACTTGTGTCTTCTTGCCTCAGGCATCCACTGCAATTACATTGTTGATCCGCCATAAAGACCCTTGCGAGCAAAGGGTACGTTGATCGCCGTAAACGGCCCTTCTATCTATTCTTGAGCACGAAAATGTATTGAATTCATTCTATGGCTGTAAAAGTGTTAAATCTCTCGCTGACGTATCGCAGTGAAGAGAACGAATAATAGCGCTGAGAACCGATTGGACCGACTTCAGGTGAGCAATATTTGCAACGGGTGACATGTGAGTTTTTAGCCCAGCGGTAGAAAAGGGCAAATCCTTGATTTTCTTGCTCCGCTCCGTGGACTGACACAACAAGAGATGAAAGGAAAACGTCGTTGAATACTTGGCATTGCACACCATCTATTGTGCAGATAAACAGTGGAGTCCCAGCAACGCAGCTGCGTTGAAATAGGTGAGTCTGAATGATTAGTTCCTTCAACTGTGCTGATAAGCTCACTTAACATATCCTGACGCTGTATATGGGAAATGATTTGTGATCCACTCTGGAAAAGAGGCAGGGAGAGGAGGGATTTATGCCAATTCTTGAAACTCATTCACCTTATTCATCCTGCAGCTGACACACCCTCCAACTTTGGTATTACGCATGCTATCGAGTAGTACGACTTGGTCGTTCGTGCGCGAAGTCAGCTACAAGGAACCGACTTCGTTTACGTATGGGTTAAATTTAAAATAGGCATGTCGAATAATAGGGGATCAAATGTTAGGTGTATGTTTCTACGCCTCCGGCTAGATGTGACACTGCTATACGCAACCCCCTGGACGTATAATGACGGTCCACTCTTGAATAGATGGCGGACTTCCTTAACAAAGTTGGTGCTTTTTGTCTTGCAGTGCATATCTAGAAATGAAGATGGAGAGAAACTGAGCTGTATGATACTGATCATTTTGTTCATCTGAGGGGATCAATCTGATTATGACTACTTGCTTTGGACTGGTGGTCGTGTATTAAGGTTGACTTCGAGATTTTTGATCTGCTGTTGCAGCGGTAGACTCTAAGTGATGGTAATATAAAGGCTGAAACATTATGGTTATGTGATGCATGAGGATAAATATTTTTACCTTGTGCTTGTGGACTGGCGTTTATAACAGCGTCGGTTTTGGGTCTGAGTGAATAGAGGCTGTCGGGTATGGCGGCGTACCACGCATAAGATTATACGAAGATTGAGGAATGGTAAGAAGTGATTGATTTCTGTGAGGCGAGGAGAAGGTATGTGATTTCGCTAAAGTCAATACTTTCTTAAACGACAAGAGTATCCATAAGAATATACTAGAGTTGTGTAGGTAGAGATGGTATAGGTATCATAGTGAAAAGTATGATTGATTTGATGTTGATCAATATTTATAAGAAGGAGATGTTGAATCATGTGTTGATGCTTAAATCAGATCGAGCGGGTTTAGGAATGTGGGATTAATCGGATCATCTGCTTAAATTATGCACATCGTGTTCCTCACGAAGTAGCAAGAAATCTATCGTAATTTGTGTCCGGGTTACAAGTCAAAATTCAATAGTGCTCTGGTGGGTGTGCTAAATCAGGATCTTAGCATCAGAGATGGAAGGCGATACAGGAAGTGGTAGAATGTCAGAGTGAGTAAAGTTGAACAAAAATTCCACAGTACTCACACGCTGTTATGTGTTACAAATATGTAAGGATAAGCTAATCTAGCCGAAGACAAGCGTGAACTTTCGCCAAGATGAACAGAAATTGAATGCCTGAACAAGTTGAAACATCTGAACGAAACCGCTTGCGAGTGTGCAAATGAAGACAGCTTACTATGGTTTTATGCAGTCCGCGAGCAAAGGAGCAGTATGTGAGGAGGCGTGCTAAAAAGTAGGATAGTAAGAATGTTAACAGAGAGTTATGGAATGAAGTGGTGATGCAAGCGGTTAAAGGTAAAAAGAAGAGTGTTGAATGTACTAAAAGCTAATGATGAAGTTTTAAAAGAAAGATGTTTGGAAATTATATAAGGAGGAAAAAAAGAAGTCGCTAAAAGGTGTGCATAGGTGGGAGAAAGAAAGAGTAAATGAACAGTTGGAAGAGGATGAATGGGACTTACAAGGAAATAGGAAGCTCTTCTGGAAGGAAGCGGCGAAAGGTTTAAGAATGAGAATAAAGGGAACTCGCTAGAATAATGAATAGGTGATGGTGCTTTTGTAACCTGATGAAATGGATGTTAGGGGAGTGTGTGAAAAAACACATCGAAAAATCTGCAGTAATATTGCAGTAGGAAGAGGTGATAGCTGAATGTGTGTGGTTGATGCGATTTGCAAGAAAGGAATAGGGTATTTTGGGTATGAGCGTTCATTAGGCAAGGAGAGCGTATTGGAGTAGAGTGACAAGTTGGAGAATGGTAAATCTGCAGGGTATAGATGAAATTACTTGGTGAAATGATCATGAGCCGGTGGCGAGTGGTGACTTGCATTGGCATTTGCGAAGTTGTTGAAATAAAAGGCGTTTATGAGCGCGTATGCGTCCGGAGCGGCATTGGAGGAGAGAGATATAAGGATAAGGGGAACTGTAGAAATTATAGGAGAATTAGTTTATTGAGTGTTGTAGGGAAGATATATGCTTGTATTTTGGTCGAAAGATAGTACTGGAGTACTGATTGGTGAATAACAAGGTGCGTTTAGGAGTAATAGAGGATGTGTGAATCAAATCTTTACAATAAAACAAATGTGAGCAAGTTAAAACTGAACAAATCTGGGAGCAAATGAAGAAGCAGTTGTTAGCAGTGCAAAGGAAAGTATGTGGAGGCTTTAAATAACGTAAGAATGTTAACAGGAGTGGTGGAATGAAGAGGTGATGCAAGCGGTTAAAAGTAAAAAAGAAGCGTGGTTGAATGTACTAAAAGCCAATGATAAAGTTTCAAAAGAAAGATGTTTGGAATTATATATGGAGGAAAAAAGAAATACTAAAATGTGCATACGTAGGAGAAAAGAGGTAAATGAATAGTTTGGAAGGAGAATGGGGACATACAGGGAATAGGAAGCTCTTCTGGAAGGAAGCACGAAAGGTAAGAATGAGAATAAGGGGAACCTGCGCAAGAATAGATGAATAGGGATGGTGCTTTTGTAACGTGATGAAGATTGGATGTTAGGGGAGTGTGGAAAAAACACATCGAAAATCTGTATCATATTAGACGTAAGGAAAGCGCAGGTGAATAAGTGACGTGTGTGGGTTTTGCATAGTGCAAGAATGGAATAGGTTACTTTGGGTATGAGGTCATTAGCAACGAGGAGGTAATGGGTAGAGTGAGAAGTTGAAGAAATGATCATGAACGGCAGGCGAGATGGTCATGATTGGATTTGGAAGTGGTTAATAAGCGTTTATCGGCCAGGTATATTTCCGAGGGAATTGGAGGAGGAGCCAGTAATAGTACCGATTATTATGAAGGATAAGGGAGATAAGGGGAACTATATAAATTATAGGGGAATTAGTTTATCAAGTGTTGTAGGGAAAATATATGCTTGCATTTTGGTTCTAAAGAGTGCAGCGCGTCGAGTGTAGTGGAGTACTGATTAGAGTGGAGAACAAGGGCGTTTAGGAGTGTATAGAGGATGTGTGGGTCAATCTTTACAATGAAACAAATGAACTTAGAAGAGATGACGTCGAGGGAGAATAAAAATATACTGAGTTTTTATGGGATTTTTCAACAGTGCGTACGATAGGTATTAAATGGGAAGCTCTATGGCAGGTGCTATTGATATATAGTGTTGGTGGTAGGCTTCCTGAATGGAATCAAAAAGGTATGTATGACGATAGTGAAGCGTGTGCAAGAATAAATGCGTGTCAAAAGGTGATTGGTTTAATATTAATACGGAGTGAGCAGGAATGTGTTATGTTTCCTTGGTTTATTCAATTTGTATATGGATGCGATTATGAAAGAATTAGATATGGGGGGGGGGAGGAATAGTAGAAATGATGGGGAATGGAGGCGAGTGGAGGGTGCCCTAACAATTATATTGCTGATGATTTGGTTTTGTGTGGTGAATCTGAAGAGAGTTCGAGGGGTGGTAGATATTTGGCAGGGTGTTGTAAAAGGAGGCGGTTTGAAGTAAACATAATAAGGTTCAAGTTATGGTTGTAAGTGAGAACAGTTCTCGGTCTGAAGTTATGTTAGATGGGTGAGCAGCTGGAACAAGTCAGAGTTTAAATATTTAAGGATATATGTTGAGGAAAAACGAACGGATGATGCCGAGTGTAGAATGAAAGTTGTAAATGGCAGGAAGGTGGCTGGTGCAATTAAATCGTTGGTGGATGTAAAGGGACTAAGTCTTGAGTGCCGCTGGGTTTTACATGAGGGTATGTTGTTACCTGTGTTAATGTGTATAGTAGTGAGGCTATGATCTGGAATAAGAGGTATTAAGATCTAAAGTTCAATGGTTTCAGATGGACAATCTTAGGGCGTTTAGGTGTGAGAATTGATAAAATAGAATGAACGTATTAGAGAGTTGTGTGGTGTGAAGAAAGAGTAAATTAGAGATTAAATGAAGATGGTTTGGTCATGTGCGAAGGATGGATTGAATGATAGTCGCGTTGGTTAAGCGGATATATATAGCGGTGAGTGTTTTGGGAATCGAACGGCTGGAATAAAAAATGTATTGAGCAGTAAAGGGGTGTCTGAAGGAGAGGAATGTGAGGCTGGCAAAGGCGAGAAGAAAATTGCATAATAGGATTGTGAATGCCGTTCTGTTTTTGTGAGGGGGTGGTTGTGGCCCACCCTGCGCCAAGGATGAACCCTATACACCTGACAATATTTGCATAGTGAGGGTCGGTCGCGGTCCCTTGATTGAGCTCTGAGGGATGTTGATTTTCTGACCTGCGGATGGTTCTCGACTAATTAGGTATATGACTCGGCAGCGGTAAGGTGGTGGCGTTTCTTTTTCGACTTGCTTCATAATTCTTCAACTACTTTTCTGTTTTCCGTGCACAGCCGCGCCACCTTACCCCTAGTTTTGGGTGGAAAAAAGCGTAGATGACTATATATATATAGTATAATACTATATTATATATATATATATATATATATATAATTATATTATATATAGATATATATATATATAATAGTAGATATATATATATAGATATTATTATATATATATATTATATATACATATATATAATATATATATGATATATATATATATATATATATATGTACTATATATATATATATAATATACTATATATATATATAAAATATATATATATATATATATATATATATATATATATATAATAAAATCCTGCAGAAGATAAACCCACTACCAGGAGGATCCCTCGGGTGGGGAATTTATAATGGTAATAACTTAATTTGAAAAGAGAGTCGTGGTTACAAAAAAAAATTTTTGACCCACACAAAGCAAGCGCAGAGAGATATTGCCACAACCTTCTAAATGCTTTCAAAAAAAAGTTTAATGACCCAGTTACCGGGAGATGAGCTGGCAGCAGTGAGGGTAGTTTGTTAATAGAGTGCTAAAAATCACCGGCCTAGAGCAGACTGTAGGCTCTGGATAATGAATCTGGCAAAGTTGAACTACATAAATGGATAAAACAGTTGAACTAAAGAGCGAACTAGCAATTATTATTTGAATTGAAACATCTAGAGATTGTGTGAAGAAAGATCGCTAGACATATAAAATTTCACAAAAAAAAATATTTACTCCAATATTAGAGAAAATATTAAAGATACGAAACTGTGGAAATCGTATGAAGATGTTAAGTAGCTAAATAATATAGAATTTGATGATATAGTGTTGTTCGTATTAGATATTGTGGAATTACGAAGACTGCAAGTGCAAAAATACAGAAAGGTGGGGATCTAAATTGCTAATACACAAAACTTATGCTAATTATGCCATTTTAATCTTTAATACTTTTATTCTTTGAAGAACAAAAAGTTTCAACAAAATAAATTATTTTTATGTATAAAATTAAAGTAGGAGTAAAATTTCCTTCATCCGTTAATTAACGTTTCCTTTTATGCATCGATTCTACAGGTATTAATATGAAGACAATACAAGTATTCATTTTCATCTTAAAACGCATTGTTGATTTTTTATTTTCAAGAAACAATTCAAACTACTTTTTTACCTAAATAAAACGTGTTCTAAAATACTTTGTAGATTATAAATAAAGTGAAGAGTTTATCAAAAATAAGTTCACAAAGACGTTTTCTTACAATTCCAGAATCTCCGCTAGATGTTATTTATTGTCGTAGAAAAATTTCTATAATACTTCAAGCCTTCAGACCAATGACTAATGCTTACTTGAGAAAGTTCTTGATTCTTAATAAAGAGAAGTCTTCATGCAAATATATAGCAACTTTGCGCTTAAAAAATCTTTCGTGTTGCTAAATCAAACATTCCCAATTTGAGACTAGTTCCATACGAACAAAAACTCGTAATTAATAATTCATTATTATATGATTTAGCTTTAGCATTTTATGTTTATTTGACTTATTATATTTATATATTTATTAGTGTTGTTATATTTCTTTATTATATTAATTTCATTTAGCCACCGTCTCGTACATTTACACATACTTATATAACAGAAATAATAAACATTGTTAGTTTGCACCTTATAAAAATAAGTGCTTGTGCTATATATACTTAAATATATATCGTCAGTTTATATTCATCTTACAACCTGTTAATCTAGTTAAATATAACTAATTGTATAACATTTTAAAACCATCGTACTAATATTATATATATACTCAATTTAGAGCTGAATATATTGGTATAATATTGTATAAAAGATACACTATAGCTGTATCATATCTAACTATATGTATAGTGTAAGATATATATGATGTACGTCATTGATTTGACAATAAGTTATAATTAAAGTATAGAAAATAAAAATAATAAAATATAATATAAAATAATCGATTATTTCTGTTAAAAATTGTTTACGAAATATATAAAATATATATATATATTATTATATCTGATATATAAAAATATATTATTATATATTGTGTTCATATCATATTCATGATTACTTTCTCTGGTATACTTTATTATATATATCGTTATATTTCTATTTATATTTTTTTATTTACATTATAAATTAATTATATTATATAATGTATATATATTATATAGTGAATAAATTATATATATTTAAATAATTTATGATTTATTTTAATATTTTTTTTTTTTTTTTCTCTATTGTAAATCAATAATAATAAAAATAAATAAAATAATAGTAAGGATACTATTTCATATTTAATATCAGCATATGCAATAATATATAAACTGAATGGATAGGTATTATAAGTTAGTTTACGCATAGGAAATTTTGCTCATGTCTATAGGTATGTGTTACGATTGTGTGTTGTGAATGTGTTGTCTCATGTCACTATGTGTGTGATAGTGGTAATGCAGGGTAAGATTGGTGTTGTTGTGATGCGTGTGCTGGTAGATGGTGTCGTTTGTAGAGATGTGTTTTTTGCTAATAGATTAAGTCTCGGATAGATGTGGTATCTTGTGTATGAACTTTATGTTATTATAACATTTTATAGAATTTTTAAGTTGTTCTAAGAGAGAATTCCCTTATAAAATAAATATATATAACCAAAAAGGAAACTGATCTGGTGAGTGATATATAAAGTGAAGTTGACAGATACATGCTCTGCTAGAGAGACGAATATTTAAGATAGAGCTTGAATTTTCCAAATGATCTCGTCGAAGGGTGTCAGTGGTGTTCTATAAGGACAAACAAATTCAATGTACATATGTAGAAAAGATATTTATTAGGGGCATATTTATGAATTAAATAATTTATATTTAGTAATCTTATATTCAATATTATTGGAAGTTAGAATTATTGATCTTTTTTCTCTCAGCTATGAGGCTATTGAAATTGTGAAGCTGAAAGATATTTATCAATAGAGTCATGCATCATAAAATCGTGACTCAGTGCTTGAAGTAACATGGATATCTAATTGTAGAGCTGAGGACGATTTAAAGCTTTTGAAAATAGCTATAAGATGATATAACTATCACGAGTTCTCAAGTATTCACACTGGCTCTAACGTAAATAGCACCTATGTACTTTGTTAAGAGTAAACCGACCAAGACTTTAAAAAGTCAAATGATATTTCACAAGAGCAAAAATTATTCTTGAAAGAATAAGAATTATTCTTAGACCTGAAGAGGAAAGAAATACCAGAAATTACATACAGTTCATGATCCTGTTCTGCCTAATACAACATTGGCTGGTTTATTATCCTTATCCTCTCTCTCTGAGTGAGATAAATCGGTGAAAAGCATATATGGACATATATTAATAGAACCCTAGTTTGTGGGAATCTGATGAAATAGATATGTGGAGAGTGTAGAGTGAACAAAAGTCTAACTATCGAATAAGTTCTTTTGAGAATTTTAAGAAATACAGTAAAGTATATATAGAGATAATAAAAAAAAAAGAATATTTGCAATTTAAAATTTTCAAGTCAACTTTGTGATCTAATAGGCAAGAGTTTAATTATAACACATTCCAAATTACTACATGCAATAGCATGCAACACTCGAAAATTAGTATACTCTCTTCTCTTAAGCGATACTATTATTTTTTTTTCGGATATAATAATAACCAATATAAATAGTACTGTAAATTAATAAAAATATTTGTTCAGTAAATAATACTCATTAAAAATATATTGTAATATATTAAATAATCCTCAAACCCCTGAGATAAATCTGTTCTGTTAGTGCTGATGAATAATAAATCTAATTCAGGAGTTGAGTATATGGAACCTAATATAGAAATAGGTTTGAATCAAATATTGTGAGTAAGTATAATAAGAATACCTCTTATTTTCACATAACAATTAGTGTGAAACCTGAGAATATTAATGGAATAAAGATATTATATATATATATATATATACCCGACTATAAGTCGGCTTATTATTAAGTTTATCTTTACTTAAGTCTACATAAGACCGGATACTGGGTAAATGTGTAAAATGAATATATATAATAATGTATCCGCAAGGATACTATACCTCTGCTTGATTTTCTAGAAAGGTATTCTAATCTACTGTCCCAGATCTTTAAAAATTCTAAATAATTTTTGCTCCTCGCAAGTTCAATTTTTATAAAGGTAAATAATGTGATACAAATAAAACTCGGCCAAACACCTAACCTTCTACACGATAACAATAATATGGAATGGAGAGATATGGAAACGAGCCGAATTATGACAACTAGACAATTTACAAGCTGTGTTATTATTAATAATAACAGAGTGTTAAGAAAAATAGCATAACTGGTGACATAGTGACATTGTGTATAGATAGAAAATTGGATAGAAACTCACGCAATCTATCCTATACATAGTGTCAAGCATCACATTTGCTAAGTTTTATGTTTGGTGTCTTTAGATACATATTATCCGCATCACACTAAGACTGAATGGAGGAAAAACTAAGCATTAGTTATTCAGTGTTTGATACTCAATTGAATTAATTTGTAGATTTGCTTCTTTATAATAATTCTGTTCATAGGATTTTTATTAGTTATGCTTTGTATAAGTATATTTAATTAAAGTCAGTATATTGAAGTCAGCAGTCTTTCATGATATGGTTGATACATATTTTGATATTAGAGAAATATAGACATTTTGTTTAATGTATTCCAATAGACATTTTAGAAAATTGAAAATGAGTTAACAAGAAGAGATAAAATAATTTATAAGTGTAATCATTCTTTAGTAGAATCTTCATGCTTTTATGAAAAAGAAGCATTATAGTAGTTAATCAAATGAAATCACACTACTATTTATGCTGAGATATATAGTTAGGCGCTGCCAAAATATCAAAAAACGTAAGATATAAAAAACCATCTAGAACAAGAGGACACAAGAAATGATTACAAAGTTGAAGAATATAATAGCTATATGCAAACTCTTATTTCTCTAAACGAAAATAATAAGTGACCACTAGAAGTGTACTCGACTACTCTCTCACCAGCCAGCTTGTAATGTTGCTATTCTCTCTCATTGATACATAATAGTGTTAATATAACTTAAAGTAAACTCCAAGAAAATTTCATTTAGCTTAATAATATATTAATATTGCACTTATATATGTACTATGATATAGCACTATAGGATACGATTCATTTCATACCAATGGCATGTTGTAACTTATAAGTAAGATAGTTTGGTATATAGTAGTATGATGAAATAGATAAATAAATATCGCACTCTAAAATTAATAAGTTTTCCTAATATATTGTGTGTCACATTCTCTTCTCTTGTGTAAAATATAAGCGATTAAACTGCATTTTAGTTTGAAGATAATTACTCTGTATAAAATGTGACAAGACGAAAATGTGCGTGAATATAGCAACTCAAAGTCTTGCATTAAACCTGGAATATCAGCGCGATATAAGTGAGTTAAAGAACAAGAGATATACTAAATGTGAATGCTTTTAAGTGATAGTCATAAACAGCACATGAACACCTCATCTCTCTGATTTTTAGTTAATAATACTATATAGGAAACCATATATATAATGATGTGAAAGCATGAAGGGTGTAATAAGAGACAAAAACGCTTTTAACATTGTGCAGAGAGCAGAAGAGGATAAAGAGTATGTCAAAAGGAGTGAAGGTGCTATGCGCTCTCACAATATGTATTCTAATATTTATTAAAATAAATATGAAAAACGGAATTATATAAAGTAACCAAAGAAACTTTCCTCACCTCTCGACACACCGACGATCCCAAAGCACTGGCGCGATAGCATAACCATAGTTGCCGGAAATTATATGAGTATGGACATCATGTGCATTATACATCTGTTGATGAAAATTAGGTTAGATAGTATTATTACTAATAATATATAATAAATGAATGGTACAGGTTATAAGTAATTAGAATGACATAAAACCTATTCTATATCAAACTCAAATAAGTATAATAGTATACTAACAATAGAAACTTTATATTTTTTATATCTTAGGCCTATATATATAATATATAATAATTTAATACTATATACATATATTATATATAAAAGTATATATTAAACGACCAGTTTTAAATATATATATAAGTGCGTAAAGGAGCAAATAAGAATTAAAAGTGTAATGAAATTCCAAATATGGGCTCTAGTTAGATATATACTATATTTCTATTTACTCTAAGATCTTTTATTTTTATAATGGGATTATTACCGTTAATTGAGTCAAGTTCTTATACTATAAGATAACTATAGGTATTATTGTCTAGATCCCCATAGTGAGGAAAACCTCCAGATAAAGATATAGATAATATGACTAATATCTGTATGATAGAACAACTATTAAAATAAAGAATCAATACGTATGTTTTTATATAGGATTTGTTATCTATATCTAGTAAAATATCTTTAGTTAGTGTAGGAACATCTTGTCAGAATAAGTGAAGGATTAATCGATTAATCTACATATTAAATAATATATTACTTTATATATAAATAAGAATATAATAATATTGGCTATAACCATTTGATTTTTAAAATGGTTAAGAATATTTGATTGCCATCTATCTCTCTCAATTATATTTAATTATGGATTAGGTATAAATACTATAGTAAGTATCTAATGTGCCTCCTTTTATTCTAATTTATTATAAAATATATTCAAATAAATTTGATTATTTAAATTTGGTACTGATCAACAGTATATATATAAATTCGTTCTATTAAATAACCTAATAGATAATAGTAAGTACTAGTTAATATAGTACATATTATATATCTTATTACTCTGTTTTTTTAGGCTCTATAATGTTTAAGTTAATTTAATTAATTTGGATTGTAGGCAACTGCAACTTTTATCAATAGTAGTTTAATATAATATATATATTATTCGACATAGGACATATATAGTGTATAGATATATATAATTATAATATATATTTATATATATATATATATTATATATATATATATTAGAGATGTATGTGACATCCACCAATCTCGCATCCGCAGCTCGCGACTTAATTATCTTATGGGCTCCGCATCGCTCTGCATCCGTTTATCGACTGCATGAATCCGACTACTAATTTTGTACACCAATAAGAGGATGCGTGGAACAACAAGTGGAAGATGATAATTGATATATATATTGTACTATTATTAGATAAAAATATATTCAGCTTTCAATAGAGAGGTTTTCTAAATAAGTAATCTACGTGAAGCTAAAGTCGTATTAGTTAGTGAAAGTGTAGAAAGATTTATCTTAAAATGGTAAAAATATAATAGTATTATGTAATAAAATATATATCATTCTTAATCAAATATGTGCAAACATAATTAAACATAAAGTGATTCACAATACATTATGTTGTGTGCAGTGTGCACAGTAGAACAGATTGTTTATACCTTTATAGCTGGCTCTACATTAATATGATCTGAGGATAAGGGAATGCGACTTCTATGCGATTGAATGGACACGAAAATCCATATTAATTTTATAATAGAAGGAAAAATCAAGTTTAGAATGACAACTCTTCTTCCAGGCATTAATTATAAATATGCAAAAAGTCATCTTCAATCTGCTCATTCCTAATTAAAAGTCATATATATATGTAAGTCATCCTTCTTTATTAGGTGTGAGTTGAGAAATAGATAGAAGAATGGTGTAATTGCATTAAGCATAAGTTGGTGCGTCGGTACTCAGCAGTGCATTGGTATAACTTTCAACTTCCATTGAAAGGCCCAAATTCGATGTAAAATTATATTTCATCATTTATTAATTATATTACAGTATATATATTATTACCCTTTGACTCAACATACACTTAAATTATAAATAATGTTATTAAACAAAATAAATTTAAATAATAATATTTCTTTAATAGTAAATACAGTAAATAGAAACGGTCCAATGATAATTAAATAAATTAATGAATTATTATTAATAAATACTCAATGACATTTAATTTCTATTCCCAAAGTGCTCGAAAAATTAATGTGCTCTGCCAACAGTATTATAGATTACAAAAAATTATATAAAATATAGATAGTATATATAGTTTGTAAATTGAATTATAATTTCATTTTGATAAAGATAAACAACTACAATAATATTAGGTATAATATTCCTTTCATATAATATATATAGTTATTATTTATATTACTTCACAGGTATCCACGTATATCATTTAATATTATTACATAAACCTACAATAGGCTATTACTCTTTAAGGTCAGAATAATAATATTATAGATCAGAGGATATAAGAGTATGGCCTTATATTATTTAGTCAAGATATTATAATAGTAATGAATAACATCGGTGTTTAATTACAATATATACATACTATAATTAAATGGTACTTGCACTCATAAGATAAGCGTATTTCATAGTCTCTCACTGACTTTATTATGAGTTTTATTACATATGAGTAGGAATATACTTTAAAATATATGAAACTCATCCAGTAGTAATTCTATTATATAATCTATATAAAATATAGTGAGTTAAATTTGATCATAATTTCATTATGTGAAATGTAAAATGATGTGAATAAGTATGCTTCTCTATGCAAACTTGCAAAATATATGTTAGTGTCTTTAGTATCTTATGAATATGCAAATATACATAATTGATTAATAATTTGTAGCAGTAAAACAATTCAATATTATATATATATATATATATATATATATATATATATATATATAAGTATATAATATTTATAATATAATAAATAAGTATATTAAATATTACTAAAATCTTTAATAGTATATAAATTTATCTTATAATAGTATTTACCTTATTTTGTATTAAAATTGCATCTCAAATTGTACAGTACAAATTTCACTTATAGTCTATGGGGCAAGAATAGCATATCTTTATTACATTGTAATATTATTATTATAAAGATAGTTTAATATATAATAAATAATTTAAAATATTATCTAAGTTTCAATTAAGTTAATTACATCATTATCAAGTAGTGCGAAAATTATTGAAAGGTTATTTAGAGGAAAAATATTTGGAAATAAACATAGCTGGCACTGACATTAATTTATATTAATATATAGCATTTTATATTTAGTTAATCAATATTAAAACTATATATCCTTAGTAATGAATATTAGTAGCTTCATACCAAAATTATAGTTATTTATATTTATCAATAGGATTATAAGTTAGGAACCCAGAAAAATAGATAATTTTAAATGAAAGCTAATATATATAATTAAGTATTATATCTCTATAGTGTAGATTAATACAAAAATAAAACAGAAATTGACATAAAAAGAAAGCCTATTAATATGAATTAACTCAGTTGCATCCTACATTACATATCGGAACATTTATCTGAAAACATAACAAACATATAAAGTGATTTAAATTCACAGGATATAGCCTTATATATATATATATTAGCACGACGCATGATTTATATATATACAGGATATTTATCAAAAGTAATATATTAATATTATATATATGTCTATAATATGATTTAGAAAGTAGGTTATATAATTGTATATATATTTAAGATGATGTAAAATTAATTATTATTAAAAAAATAAAGTTATTATATATATATTTTAATAATCATCTGAGAGGGAACGTTTGAGTAAGAAAAACAGCAGAAATTATTGTCAAGTTCCTAGGCCATTACAATCAAATTGTCTAATATAGCCTCTAACAAATTAAAGTATGATTATATATGGTAAATTATCTATATTATCTATAATAAGTTATATAATATAATAGGGGTATATAATATACTATGATTAGTTATCATTTTGTGGCTGACATCCGCTATCTGCAATCCGATTCCACACATCGCTATCCGCAATTATATTTTCAAGATGGTCACACGGGGTGAGTGTAAAATAATAAGCTGTATACTGACTCGCAATGTCAGCATCCCCTGCATTTCATACAGGGGTGTTATGTAATCTCACATCATCTGGGCATCCGCCGGATTGTCAACAATTTGACGATCCGGAACATCACTTATATATATGTTAAATGATGAAATCTATATATAATAATATATATTACTGTTCGATTTAGGTTAAGTATTATCTAAAACCAAGATTCTACTGAATTAATACCATTAATATAAATAAAATTTGATATGTTAACTACTTCTCAAGAATATATAAGAACTGATTAGAGACCAAAATTAGCTGTATATTTACTAACATATAACAATCCAAATTTTAATAATATATATGAATTAGATATGTGAAATATATACTCAAATAGAGTTTAACTATTATTGAGATAGTATAGATAGTGTTAGAAATAATTATGTTATATTTACTAAATATATAATTATAAAATATATATATAGTGAATATATCAATATGAAGGATATTTCAATGATATGATAATTTATTATGTTACTATATAATAATAATAAGGAAGTATGTAGAATTTCACTATTAATGATAATTCAACAATAACATGAATAAGCCTATATGAGATTATATGTACCAGGCAAGCTAAATATTGCAGACATAGCAAGTAAAGGTTTATAATAAGAAGCTTCTTTTCGATGTTTATTATTTTAGATACAAATAACTAATAAGATACAATTTCCCACTACTTGAGGGTACAAAGGACAAGCTCAATGGCTATATATAACTGGAGGCAAATTGAATAAAATTAAAAATTATATGAATGTCCAGTGTAAGCTGATGTAATTATAAAATAAACTTATTAAACTCATATGTATATATATATATTTGGCCATTGTATTATAATATAATGTTACGGTTCTAATAGAATTTGAGAAGTGCTTTGTCACGAATCATGCCCATTATTTAAACTCTCATTAATTTACAATGTCTGTTATATCTATAAATGTCAGTAATTGGTATAATTGAAATTAAAATCATAATAAAAAACATTATTAATTATTTATAATGATTAATAATAGATTAAAATTATTGTTACATAAAAAAACTCATTGGTGTAAATTAAGGAATATTATTAAAGACTGCCAGATAAAAGCTTTTACAAATATGTACAAAATAATGATGAATTTCATGTAATATATATATACTCAATATATCTAATAAATATAAAAAGATAAAATGAAAGCTTATATATAATATCTTACCATAAAGTAGGTACACCATATTTTAGGCAATATTAATACCGATTATATGATGATAATGGAATATTTAATAAAGATAATATAAAGTAGAGGTGAGGAATATTAATAATAATACTGTATAATTGAGGGGTATATTATTCACTTTTGAATTATTTTATATTAAATATAATCCATAATATTTAATATTGACATATATATATTTAGATTGTTATATCATTATTAGTTATAATATATGTAGTACTATGGTATATAATTAACCAGTTAGAATTATAAATGGGAACTTATTTAGGAAAACAAACTCAGCTTTATAATAATAATTAGTCATTTTAATGAAGATGTATAAGTTACTAATATTACATATAGGATGACTAAGTATATTAAGGATAGTATAGATAGATTATTATTAAATAGATATATGTATTATAATATTAGTATAGTGAAGTACTCTACATACTAGTATACCATAACTCAGCTAATGTATATATACTTGAGAGTGGTATAAGATGATGTTTTAGATCACTAAATTGTAATAGAGTGAATATATATATAATATTTAGTGTATATAAAGGTTTTTTACAATTGTCCCCTGGACTATTCAGTATTTATATGCCTTTTAAGTGTATTATTGTAATTTGCCTTTGGTACATTATTCTATATGGTAGTATACTATGGGGGTAAAAGAGGGAATGTTTAAATAGAGAAATAAAAGTAGATATAGTGCTATATATTTAATAAATTTCTTTTAATGTTTAATGTTTGCTCGGAACCGATCTAACAGTAATACATTTTATAAGATGAAATAATGATGATCATATGTGCAAATGTAATATGCTATTTATCAATGCTACTAAAGTAATAAGTATATTTAATTTAAAGCCGCAGGTATGGGCTAATGTTGTAATAATTAGATTTACTCTATCATAATTCAGTACATAATAAATAGATTGTATGAAATTGGTGAAAGGTAAGAAACATAAAAATAATATAATCATATACTAAGTTATAAAATTTGTAATTATAATAATTTAAACAGCAAAATTGTAATGTATTAAATAAAATTAATTATTACTTTGAGCTCAAAAGGCATATAATATATTATATACTGTTGGATATTCTCACAACCACCTTATGATTACTCTAATATAAATGAGAGGTCAATTATTTGTGAATAAGAGGACTATATTAGAACTGTTATAAGTAATAATATTAACTTAATCACCAGCATCTGGGCATGATTCATAACATTTTTGCGACAATCAATGAACATTATTGAGTATTAAACTTTGAATACTACTTATTGTTTACTTGTTGAGATAGAAATATTCATTTTAACTATAAAATATAAAAAAACCAATTTAAACAGATTTTATTCAACTAATTTAGAGAACTTTAAAGCTTTGTGCTTTCTTCGAGAATAATCATATTATTTCTATATTACTTACCCTTAAAGGCAATATAACTTTCTCCTCTAATTTGAAAATATTATTTTCAAGAATAAATAATAATAGTAATATATTGCAATACATATATCTATTATATTAATAAAAGATGGAACCATTATTCAGTTAATACTTATGTTGGGCAATCGTTATACTGATAATATGAGAGTAAACTTCAGTGGTATCCAGTATAGACTACCTATTGTACCCCCCGATATATAATTGCAAGAGATATAAAATGTCGATACCAATTATGTCGCTTTCAGCATATAGTGGAGACAAGAGAATAAAATACGACAGATAGTACAGATTAGGGTAACTCGTATGATCATCCCGTTGCCTTAAATGAAGACTATATATATATATTCATACCAACCGATATATGTTGGTAAATTTATAAGTATGATAAAAATAGTAATATAAAGTTTACAAAGATAAGTATCAATATGCCAGTGGAGGAGAATAGTAGATGTGTGATAAATAAATTTAAAGACTATATGTAACATCATAATTAAACTGTACTTTAACGATTAATTTTTACTGATCGTATTGAAAAGGATTCAAAAGTAAGTATCTAATAAGTGCAGGATATTATTTTGTTTGTTTTAACAAGGTTGGGTGTTATGTATAAGTAAAGCTATCTGGTACTTGCAGTTATTCTAGTTACAAGAAAAATAAAAGCAAGCGAAATATTCTCTTTTTGGTAGTCGGTTCTTAGCAAAAGGGGGGATAAGTTATATTTATTTTCCATTATTTTTTAGTTTGTGGTGCCCCAACAAAAAAAAAAATTAAATATAGGAATACAGAAAATTTATAGTAATGCTGTATTATCTGAGCATCACTATTGGTTACAAAAATGACCAAAATTTAGAAAAGACCTTACAGAAACTCTATCTACATACATGAAAAAAATAATTGTATAATGACCTAAATTGCAAGTAAATAATTACTAAAGTGGGCTTATATGGTAGGTCATAAGAGTAATTATAGAGGTGCTTTGGCATCTCTAGATAATTAATAAAAGCGTAATGATAGATCTCTCAATACATTATAGAATAAATCCTGATAATTAGAAATATACTCATAAGCCATAAATTAATATATAAGTCTATTGCAGAATAACTCTAAAACATAATGCTAATTGAAGCACAACATACTGCTCACATAACTTAGTGCACATAAAAGTATAATAGTAATTGAAGAATAATAAATGCCAATATAATATATATGATTAAAACATACATAAACTAGGAAAAAATTAATGATGAAATACATAGTCTAGCATGTAATGCTCTATTATCATTTAAGTCAGCTTGACATATTATCTTCACAAAGAAAGAAACTAATCATTTTAAAGCTGATACTATTTCTTCAATCATTCTTATAGTATATGAATAATGAAATATAGTAATATCTAGATAGTAAAACCTTATAGAGGGACAACAAAGAATACTCTTGCAATAGACTAAAATTTCAAACCAGTAAGTAAACAAAAAAAAAGGAATATTATTTCAGTATAATATAAGAGCCATCTATTTTACATTATAGCAACTTTATTTTTGATCATGCATTCATCCGCACATAACTGGAGTAATATTTAAAAGCCTCATACCACCCTAATCTTCATAAGTCCATTCTTGTAATAATCCAATCTAATCGTGATTATTAAGAAGGTTATATATGTTTTTTATTAGGTATTTTAAATATAGTTGGTTTCAATGTTGCATTTTACTTGTTATGAATAATATGAATACCTTTAAAAATCAATATGATGTTTTTCAAAACAAATAGCTTAATAAATAGGACAATAAATAAATAAAAAATGGATCAAAAAAAAAATATATACTGATAATTATTTATTATTTGAACACTTATTATTATTAAAAATAAATTAAACTATTGGAAGGACGTTCAATTTGCAGTTGGGGATATAATAATTTACTAGTTTGACCTTGTTGGGTCATATTTATATAATTATGTTATCTTTTATTTTTTATTTATAGTTTATGTATTATATATTTTTATATATTTTTAAGCTACAGTCTTGTTTATATACCTACTAAGCAAAGAATATAAAACTATGTGTTGTATCTACTCTGCGTGTTTTACAACCTGATGTCTGAGGGTAATTTCTCACTGATTGTTTTCATATATATTATAATATATAATATATATATATATATATAGAAAAATATAATATATAGATATAATATTATATATTGTATGTATTATATATTTTGTTTCATAGGAGGAAATTGAAAAAAGAAAATATATATATATATATATATATATAAGTATGTTGCTAAAATTCATTTGTTTTTTTACAGTTTGTCATAACTCAGGTAGTTGTGGAGTCTCAGTCTATATAAAATAACTTTATTCCGACTCACCCCTTCTATTCACATTTTTTATAAAACCGACTGTTTTATCACAGTACTAGATCTCTGAAATTATATGTTGCATACGATCTGCGAGGCTGCCACCCTTTATATGTAAAATGAATACTCGACATACCCGATATACTTATCGATAGACACCTTTGAAATAGGTAGATTTTACTCTATACTTATTCATATAACTATCCTATACTCCAATACTCCTACTCCTCATTCTCTTCATAAATAAATTAACCGAATCACACCCTCAAATATATATTGCCTCGATATAATTACCCGACTCCGATCTCCACTCTTCAATACTATAATCATACTCTCAGTACGGTGCAACACGGCCTCCAAGTACCCATCCGCCAACCCTGGTTCATTCCCACATGAAATCTTTAATCTCACACATCACAACTCAACACGTTTTCCCGCCGGGGGCAAAGCATCAGAACTACTTCT
>JABUQX010114460.1:22500-27574 GCA_015478945.1 Trachelipus rathkii | reverse complement strand
GTTACTTTTCGTTCAGTTAAATTTGGGTGTTAACCGTTTTCGCATTTATCGTATGACGCTCCTTTTCATTTGCGCCGCTTCAATATATATATATATATATATATATATATATAACATTCAAATTAAATTCATCAAAAAAATATTTTAGGCTTATTTTATCTTGTTATACTTGATTTTCCTCCTATATATGTTCGAGTATGTATATAAATCTAATGTTAATGTTTTTGTAAATTAATATATGGTTGTATATATATATATATATATATATATATATATATATATATATATATATATATATATGTAATATATGTATATTTAAAATGTGGTCACTGTATTAAATATTATAATAGCCAATAATAATAGATAATAATAGCATAATCTCTTATAATATATATATATAATAAATAATATATGTATATGCCATTACAATAATAGTTATATGTAATAATACGTAATAATAATAATAATAATAATAATAATAATAATAATATATATATATAATATATATATAATAATAATAATAATAATAATATATAACTTATATAATATATATAATAATAATATGTATATAATAATATATATATATATATATAATATGGATGTAATAATAATAATAATAATAATAATAATAATAATAATAATAATATGTATATATATATATATCTTATATCTTATATATATATATATTTATATATTTATATATATAATAATATATATATATATGTATCAATATATAACTTAATATAATATATAATATACAATATATAATAAATAGATATTTCTTTGGCCAAAGCACATATCTGAGCAAAAACAATATATATATACATATATATATATATATATATATATATATATATATACATTTCAATCTATTTGTATATATATATATATAATAATATATATATATATATATATATATATAATAATATATATATATATATATAATATATATATATATATATCTCTAACTATGTATAATACTGATCCGCGTATCCGGGATTTATTAGTTAAATGAAAAAAAATACTAATCACTTATATATTATATATAATAATATATATATATTATAATAATATAATATATATATATATATATATTATATATATATATATATATAATATAATATATATAACTATATATATATATATATATTATATATATATATATATATATATATATATATATACAGATCATATTATCCAGGATTTTTCCGGAATGAAAAAATCGTCTCATAATATATATATATATATATATATATATATATATATATATATATATATATATATATATATATATATATATACTCAACATATATATATATATATATATATATATATATATATATATATATATGAAGTAGGACAAAATATTAAATTTCTAAGAAAAAAATTGGAGTAATTTATATATATTTATAAAATCAATCTACCTGATGTTAACTGTAGACAGGAATGAGTAGGCAAGTCCAGTTAACATCTTAGGTTTTTATGTCATTTTTTGATGTATGTAGAGGAGAGCAAGTTCAGTAAGTGTTTAATCTCCAATAGTATTTTTCAAGTAGGTTTTCAGAAGTCATAATGATGAAAAGCTTTTTTCTACTGAAGCAGTAGACTATAGGGTAAAAATGACAGTATTTGCAACAAGATGTAAGTATTTGGAAATTGTGACTGCGAACAAGAAGTTGGTTTCTATTGCTGTTTTGGACGATCTGTGCTGTGATGCTTTACTACAGAATCGGATTGTTTCAACAATTGGAATTTGCCACTTTCTACTGTCTTCGGCCTCCCTTTTCTTCTGACTGTCAATCTGTTTGTCGAGGCTCTTGATTTTCCTTGAACCTGCTTTTCTACAGCAAATCTCTTTTCTACCGATTCTTTGCGATATTTAGTTGCCTCGTGTTTTTTAAAAGATTCAATGGCTTTCTTTAAGTTTGAATACGGTCTCATGACAAAAACACCCAATTCCTGGTATTTTCCTTTACCTTCTTTTGTTTCCAAAAACAATACACAATTTGAGCAATAAACCCCAACGTTTTTATCAGAGTAAGCTAACCACTTAATATCATCAAGTCACTTTCTTTGAAAATATCTTTCCCGACCTTTGCCTTCCTGAGCAGGAAATATATATTTTGAATCTGGTTTCCAGAGATATTTTAATATTTCCACTTTTTCCTTATTGCTAAATACCGTACCTATGAAATTGCCAATATCGTTGGGATGAACAATCCTTTCTGTATTCCTTGATTGCGCCTGACTTATAGACGCTTGTGAAGGAAAAACATCACTGTCTACTTGAGATTTTCAGCTGCTATCACGGACCACAAGTTCAGGAGTGATTCTTCGGGTCAAAGACCTCACTTTTCAATAACAGGAATCCTTTATAACATAGTGCTTACTTTTTTGTCTAAATGTCTGATTTTCTTTTCTTTTTCATTTTTATTTTTTTATTTTAAGTAAACAAGAACAAGAACAAAAAAATGTTAAACACAAAGTGCAAAACTATAACTATTCACTAGCAACTTGATATTATACCTTTAAAACAATAGATCGATAGCTTTACTAACACTACAATGCTTTATCTCACATTAGTAAGTAATGCTGGCCGAGAGATTTAATACTCATCTCTCCTGTCTAATATATATATATATATATATATATATATATATATATATATATATATATATATATATATATATATATATATATATATATATATATATATATATATATATATATATATATATATATATATATATAAGGTAAAGTATGACGTTTTCTTTCTCTAAAAACCTCCCCAAAGGACTTACGAGATTTGTTCCCGACAGCGACGAATTATATAAAATTAATTTAATCTCTGCTTTATATTAATGTGGATATAATACTTAAAAAAGTTTTTAATGTCTAAATTTCAGGGACCATGAAGTATCTGGCTCTCCTGGATACGCCACTGTATATACTATATATATATATGTAACCAACATATATATATATATATATATATGCTAATAACATATATATAATATATATATATATATATATATATATATACTATATATATATATATATATATACATATATATATATATATATATATATCTTTATATATATATATATATATATATATATATATATATATATATATATACATATATATCTATTCTCTGCTCTATATATATATATATAATATAATATATAACATATATATATATATATATATATATATATATATATATATATATCCTATTATTTTTTTCTGCTTCATGTATTTGTTAATAACAATGATTGTAAATTGAGTCGAACAAAATAAAAAAAAAAAGTTTTAAATATTAAAGATGTAAGATATTAATAGAATCGCACCTTTTTAATCATTGGACGTTTGGGAGCTACCCACTTACAAATGAAGAATCTGAAGAATAAAGATTTCTTATTTTGTATATACCACTAAAATAAAAAGAAATATGCTGTTTTTAATTTCGTTCAAAGGAAAATGTGTTCGAATTCATGCAATCAATATGTAAAGAGAAAACATACATTTACATAAATAAAAAATTAAATTAAATAGATTGATATATATAAATATATATATTTTATTTTATATATTGCATATATATATATATATATATATATATATATATATATATATATATATATATCATATATATATATATATATATATATATATATGTATATATATATTTATTTTTGTAGAATACAAGCTGTTTTCCGCTCTGCATGACATCTATATAAGAAAAACCTTAGTTGCAGATGGTATCATAAAATTGCATACATTTTAATTTTTTAATCTTTACACATCACTTTAAAACTTTATTTACATACATTAAAATTTTAAAAAACAAGTCCTAGCAATAGCTTTCGTCTGAAATCAGACCTATTTCAAATACTAAGATGTAAACACTTCGTGTAGATTTTTTAAAACTATCCTCCCTGATTTGTTGGTTGGTCTGTTAATAGACTTTTGTAAAAGGATGATTTTTGCATTATTAAGTTCTGTATAGGATCTATTTTGCTGCAATCTCCAGGGCGGGCTCTATTAAAGTTTGGGAGGTTGTAAATACAGAAGGCTTCGGTAATTTTTCTTTTATTTGTATCTGTATATTTCTGATAATTGAAATATTATTAATGTTTATTTGGTGGTTGTGTGTTGTTCTGTGTTGTGTTAGAGCTGAATTTTCTTGGTGTGTGAGGAGGTCATATTCATGTTGATATTTTCGCCTTTTGAAGTCTATTGTTTCACCGTAGTAATTTCTATTGCAAGAGTTGCAGGGGATTTTGTATAAGCGAGGGGGTTATTGTACAGTTTTGGTGGTTTTGAGGACTTTTTGATTAGGATGTTATTATGGACAGGACGGTACTAGTTGTGTGTGCTGAGGGATGAGGTTATTTATATTATGTGTGTTGATGTTGGGTATGGGGATGTATGTCTTTTTTGTAGTGGGTTTGGTCGGGTTTGTTTGGTAATATTTTCCTTTCGCTTTTTTGTAAGCTGTGTGAATTATGTAAGAAGGCTATCACAGTTTTTGGAAAGTAAGTTTTAAGAGATTAGTTTCTTGTTTTATATAAGTCGGAGAACAAATTTTAAGGGCACGTAGATTTCATTTCACTTGTTTTATTTTTATATTTTGCATATTCCTATAATAGTATATCTTTCTTTTGTTTTGAGCTCATTGATGGACTAATCCGAAACGCTTATTTGAAAAAGAGAGAAAAAGATGTCAAATAAATTTGTTAAATATATTTGATTTAATATGGCTGAAGTTTGTTAGCAGTATTTTTCTTCGTTTTAAATAGAAAATTTTTCCAGAAATCAACATTCCACATTCTTTTGGATATATATATATATATATATATATATATATATACCTCTATATAATATATATATATATATATATATATATATATATATATATATAACTGTAACTTCATATATGCTCTTGCTATATATAGTTGAGAAAAGCTTAATTCGCTGAAATAAATAATAAAAGTAATACCTTAAATAGATATCAAGACTTCTTCCAGATGAATGTGATATCCTTGGAATTCAGAAGATGTATAATTTATT
>JABUQX010114460.1:0-2500 GCA_015478945.1 Trachelipus rathkii | reverse complement strand
ATATATATATTTTATATATATATATTATATATATATATAATATATATATATATTTATATATATATATATATATATTAAAATATAAAAAATAATATATATATATATATATATTATTATATATTTATATATATATATATATATATATATATATATATATATATATATATATATATATATATTTTAAAATTATATTTATATTTATTATATATATATTATAAATAATTTTTATCGTTTTCAATTTTAAAATTTTATTTTTTAAAAACGTTTATTTACTAGTTTATTTTATTTATATACTTTTTATATACTTATCAAAGGATATCTTCTCATTAGCGACTTACTTATTATTATTTCAAATCGCCAGAAATTAGGTTATGAAGGTTTAAATTTCAATCTAATTGTCAATAACGTCGCCTTGAGAGTAAAATTAGTTATCTAATGAGATTTTCGACTATATATCAATTCGGGGAAGTGTCGTATTTATAACTAATTCTCTTTCTTTTAAGATCAGAATCAATACTTTTTATTCACACGGCAAAATAAATGAAATTGCAAATAGTATGCCATATGGTTAAGAATTTATTTTATTTCTTTATTTTATTTTGTTTCTGTTCTGCATTCATATCCACACTCATCCTCCAGACAACAAATCACAGACACCACCTTTTATCCACATATCATATACACATACGTATATCCACACCCCTCTTATAGACAACATCTTACAGACATCTCTACCCCTTATATCCCTATGTAAGGGGGAGAAAGAATTGCCCACATCGTATGTCCTGGGTGTCGTAGAAGGAGACCAAGGGACGGTGGTAGTTGGGTTGGCTACTTACTACCACTTATCTTTTGCCAGGAATGCAAATGCATACCTCGCAGAAGGAAGTGATCGCCGTAAGTGGCCTTCTATATTTCGGCGAAAATGTATGCAATCGAAGAAGTACATGATGTCAGAGGGAATAAATGGTTGAGAGAGAGAAAGAGGGATGGGATTTTTTAGAAAGGGCAGATTTGATTTTCTCGCGCTGGACTGAAACAAAGATGAAAGCGAAAAAACCGGGGTTGAAAATGAAGTTGGTGTGTGTGTTGAAATGTGTTTGTGCTGGTGTGGAAAGTAATGAGAGGGGGAGAGAAGGAGTTGCAATTCTGATGAATGACTTGTGATATAGAGCTATGGTAGCATTTTATGTATGTGCGCAAAAAAGTTAAACCTGGAATTCTAATGGGTAAATTTAAGTTTGAGGGGGGGGGGTTTTTTTCCCCCCAAAAAGCGTATGTGTGGTTATCGACCATATGGTTCCATCTGAGGGTAAATGTTGAAGAGAGTGCGATTTTCTGGAACTAATCTGAATGATGTTTTGGATGGATGAAGTAGGAGCTTCAGATTGATTATGGTTGGGTGGACCTAATGTTGATAGGTGATCAAAACAGGGGAAATTTGTGGGAAGATTCTATATAACAGGTGGCTTTTGGGTGTCAGGAGAAAAAAAAGTGAGAAATGGTAGGAAGGCAATTGATTTCTGTGAGGAGAGAGGCTTTATGGTGTTTGTGAGTAAACTACTTTCTTTAAAACACAAGAGTATTCATAAGTATACTAGAGTCGGTGTAGGTAGAGATAAAAAAAAAAAACAAAGGTTTAAAAAAAAAAAAAGTTATGATGATTCTCTTGTTAGCGTGATGAAGAACCGGCGGAAAGAAGATGTTAAGTATTGTTTGATCTTAAATCAGTTTTTTTTTTTTGAGCGGGTTAGGAATGGGATATCAGTATCATTATGTTGTTTTATTGTTTAAAATTAAGTTGAGTTGGCGGGGCTTGGAGGAGAAGAGGTGATAAGAGAAGGAGTTATGTAGAATTACGAGTGAGAAGTTAAGTGAACAAGGTAATAAGTATAAGTATTTAAGAGCGTTTACAAGTAAATCAGTTGAATGTGAACAAGTTAAAACTGAACAAATTTGGAAGCAAATGAAGAAAGCGGTTGTTGGCAGTGCAAAAGAAGTATGAGGATGTGCTAAAATAGGAAGTAAGAATGTTAACAGTGGAGTGGTGGTGAATGGAAGAGTGATGCAAGCGGTTTAAGAGTAAAAGCCAAAGCGTGGCCTGAAGCTACTAAAATCATGATGAGGTTTCAAAAGAAAGATGTTTGGAACTATATAAGGAGGAAAAAGGAATACTAAAAGGTGGATACGTAGGAGGAAAAAAGAGGTAAATAAACATTTGGAAGGAGGATGAAAGGTTAAGAAAAAAATTTTTGAGAATAAGGGGAATGTGCCCTTTAGAATAATGGAATAGTGATGCGTGCTTTGTAACTGATGAAATGGATGTGAGGGGAGGATGTGTGATGGAAACACTTCGAAAATCTGCATAACATTAGCAGTAATGAAGAGGTGATAGTGAATGTATGTGGGTTTGATGGTGCAAGAAAGAATAGGTTTTTGGGGATGGAAGTCATTAGAAGGAGGAGGTATCTCTCTCATTTTTTTTTTTTTTTTTTTTTTT